>OX596075.1:23594336-23694336 GCA_951394005.1 Protophormia terraenovae
ATATTAAAACGTGACCTACAACAAATCCTTAGACTTACGGCAATGTGACGTTTTAAACATGTTTTTGGTGGAGTAAAAAATCTAAATGACTTAAATGCAGTTTATGCTGAGTGCCTTGATGATGATTTTAAAGGGAGTATTGATTGCATAGTTTGAGTGTCATAATGATGATGAAAATAACGTAAATGGTGATGACGTTAAGAGAGCAAATAGCATATGTTACGTTTTTCTAGTTAAACATTTGGACTGGTTCGGTTCTTGTGTAATTCTAACACAAGTGTAAAACTATAGCAGATGTCAACTGTTTGTGTTAATATTTTAATCCTCTTAACGAAAAACTGGAATAAATGTTGACAAATAAATGAGATTGAAGTATTTGCACGTTTTTGTTTTTTAACTGGTATAAATGTCAATTAAGTATTATGGAGAGAGTAATTTTTTGATAATGAAATGACATATTTTTCTAAGGGTATAAAGATCTTAAAAGGAAGAGATTTTAAAATGAACAAAAAATAATTTTAGAATATTTATGTTAAATTGTTTTTATAGAAAATTTTCGATAAATTTTCATTTTATAGGAAATTTTTCGTAAAATTTTCTTTTTATAGGAAATTTTTCATTAAATTTTCTTTTTATAGAAAATTTTCGTTAAATATTCTTTTTAACAAAATTTCCTTTAAATATTCTTTTTAAGAAAATTTTCATTAAAATTTCTTTTTATAGAAACTTTTCGTTAAATTTCCTTTTATAGAAAATGTTACTTAAATTTCCTTTTATAGAGAATTTTTCATTAAATTTTCTTTTAATACAAAATTTTCATTAAAATTTTTTTTCTAGAAAATTTTCATTAAAAAGTCTTTTTCTAGAAAATTTTTTTCTAGAAATTTTCTAGAAATTTTTTTTTATAGAAAATTTTCGTTAAAATTTATTTTTCTAGAAAATTATCGTTAAATTTTTTTTTATAGAAAATTTTCGTTAAATTTTCTTTTTATAAAAAATTTTCGTTAAATTTTCTTTTATTTTAACTGTCATAGAAAATTTTCGTTAAAATTTCTTTTTATAGAAAATTTTTTTTTTTATAGAAAATTTTCGTTAAATTTTCTTTTTATAGGAAATTTATCGTTAAATTTTCTTTTTATAGGAAATTCTTCATTAAATTTTCTTTTATGGAAAATTTTCGTAAAATTTTATTTTTATAGAAAATTTTCGTTAAAGTTTCCTTTTATAGAAAATTTTCGTTAAATTTTCTTTTTATAGACAATTTTCGTTAAATTTTCTTTTTATAGAAAATTTATCGTTAAATTTTCTTTTTATAGGAATCTTTTCGTTAAATTTGCTTTTTATAGAAAATTTTCGTTAATTTTTTTTTATAGAAAATGTTCGTTAAATTTTCTTTTTATAGAAAATTTCGTTGTTTTCTTTTTATAGAAAATTTTCTTTAAGTTTTCTTTTTATAGAAAATTTTCGTTAAATTTTCTTTTTATAGGAAATTTATAGTTAAATTTTCTTTTTATAGGAATTTTTTCATAAAATTTTCTTTTTATGGAAAATTTTCGTTAAGTTTGCTTTTTATAGAAAATTTTCGTTAATTTTTTTTTTTTTATAGAAAATTTTCGTAAAATTTTCTTTTTATAGAAAATTTTCGTTAAATTTTCTTTTTATAGAAAATTTTCGTTAAATTTTTGTTTATAGAAAATTTTCGTTAAATTTTTGTTTATAGAAAATTTCGTTAAATTTTATTTTTTTAAAAAAAATTTGTTAAATTTTCTTTTATAGAAAATTTTTGTTTAATTTTCTTTTCATAGAAAATTTTTATAGAAAATTTTCGTTCAAATTTCTTTTTAGAATTTTTTTTATAGAAAATGTTCGTTAAATTTTCTTTTTATTGAAAATTTTCATTAGATTTTCTTTTTATAGAAAATTTTCGTTAAATTATCTTTTTATGGAAAATTTTCATAAAATTTTCTTTTTATGGAAAATTTCCGTTAAATTTCCTTTTTTGTAGAAAATTTTCGTTAAATTTTCTTTTTATAGAAAATTTTCGTAAAAGTTTCTTTTTATAGAAAATTTTCGTTAAATTTTTTTTATAGAAATTTTTTTGATAGAAAATTTTCGTTTAATTTTATTTTGATAGAAGATTTTCGTTTAATTTTATTTTATAGAAAATTCTCGTTAAATTTTTTTTTTATTGAAAATTTTCATTAAATTTTCTTTTGTTGAGAAACTTTTTCTTCGTATTGAAATTTTTCGTTTAATTTTCGTTAAAATGTTCGTTAAATATCCTTTTTTTTTTAAATGTTAGTACAAATTTCTTTATGGAAATTTCCGTTAACATTTTTATACCCTACACCACCATAAGTGGTTGGGGTATTACGCGTTTGTGTTAATGTTTGTAACGCATAGAAAACGTTATCCAACACCCACCTTAAAGTATACCAATCATCTCAGAATCACTTCTTAAATCGATCTAACGATGTCCGTCCGTCCGTCTGGCTGGCTGTCCATGTAAACCTAGTGCACAAAGTACAGTTCACAATTTTGAAGATAATTCAATAAAATTTGTCACGTAGGACTTTTATGATACAGGGACCAAGCCTATTGAAATTGGTTGTGATCGGTCCATTATTTCACCTAGCCCACATACAAATGTAAAACAACTTCCGAGAATCGCTCTAAAGTGCATAAAATCAAGTAGATGTTAGTATGTATGAACGCATTATTCTGTATTTGTATATTTTATTTTACATTTAGTAAAAGTGTTGGTCTAATATAAGTTCCCTTCCCGAAATGTTATGGTCATATATAATGGTGTAGAGTACCATATGGTCGGTCTTGACCTACTATACTTTTTTTCCCGTTTATATTAAATTTTTGTTAAATTTTAGTTTTATAGAAAATCTTCGGTAAATTTTATTTTTTAGAAATTTTTTTTTTATAGAAAATTTATGTTAAAAATCAATATTTCGTCATTTCTTTGCTCATTATTCATACCTAAAAAATATTCGATTAAATATTTTTATTTAATTTTATTTAAATCTTATCATCTGACTTAAGATTTATATGTTAAGCTGTTTTAAGACTGTAAAAAATTTGAAACAGTTTTTCACAATCCCGCTTTTGATAACAATTTTGTTTTGGATAATCAAGCATGTTTATCATATAATTTAATCAATTTATGTTAATATGTGAGTGAACAGGAATTAAAATGCATAACATTAATTTCTAAATGATTAAAAAATACAATGGAAAAAAATACAAAAACTCTAACAAAAGAACTCAGTGTCAACGCATTTATTATAAGAAAAGAAAACAATTTTAAACTTTTTATTCGAACAAAAAAAGAAGAAAAATCCCACTCACAGGTGGTCACTAAAGCGTAAATAATCAAATGTATGACAAAGTAACCGAAACAAAATATACTGCATTAAGACTAAATCACCTTTTGACTATAGCAAATGGCATATGTTTAGAAGGGGTTAAACTGAAGCAAATACAAATACAAAAACCCCCCATATTAAAAAAATAAAACACTGACCGTTATTTATAACCCAAAATGCCCAAGAAACATACAACTAACAAAGTTTTGTTTTATGTAAATTAAAACTTTTGTAATTCCAAAAAAAAAAACAACCATAACTTTGTTGAAAAAAATTTACATTTTAAATAAGCGTTTTTCTCTTATTGGTAAACATTTTCTAGGTGATTTTATCAACAAGATTAAAATAGTTTAGTTAAGGTTATTATTACCAACTAGTAGTGGTAGGTAGTTAAACATAAAAATTCAAATATATAGTAGCTGTGCAATAATTTTAAATTATACAGGTTTTATTTTATAACTTCCTAACAATAATAAAAAACGCACATTTTTGCTGCTATAAAAAAATTTACAAAAAAAACACACACACATTTTTAGCTAAAGGCTTAAAGGGTTAAAGGAAGTTCTAAATAGTTAATGGTAAGTTTTAGTTCTAATTATTATCCTGTTGTTTAAATTTGTATTTAATTCTTATAATATTCATTTTGTTTTTTATAATTGCCAAATGACTATTCAAGTATTTGGTCATTAATGTGACTTTAATGAGGTGTTTTTCAATGACTTTTTCCAACACAAAAGTTAATGAGATGATGACACATTTGCCCGGTAATAAACAAAAAAAAAAAAAAAACGAGAGAAAATGATATAGTCGGTCAAGCCCGACTATATGATACCCTACACCATTGTGTACATTATAATTCGGGGAGGGGTCTTTTATTAGACTTGGAGTCAAATGTGGACCGATACTCATAAGTGTAAAATAAAACATACGAATACAGAATATTACGTTGATGCTGACATTTATATGAATTTATTCACTTTTTGATGTTTCCCGAATGAGGGCTTTATAAGGGAGCAATGGTAAATTATGGACCGATCTTTGTAAAATTTGGCACTATCATTTATGTTCATATAAAACTTATTTGTGTCGAATACTAACTTGATACTAACATTTTAATGGGATTTATGCCCGTTAAAGTGGTTTCCTGAAAGGGGTTTATATGGGAGCTATGGTTTATTATAGACCGATCTTTTTAAAAATCGGCACACTTATTAAGACTTATGTGAAACTTATATGTTCCAAATTTCATTAAAATATTAATATATATAAAGGATTTATGATCGTTAAACCCTTTTCCGGGAGGACATTTGTATGGGGGCTAGGTGAAATAATGAACCAATCATAACCAATTTCAATAGGCTTCGTCCCTGAGCTATAAGAAACCTTTGTACCAAATTTCATTAATTTTGGTTCAAAATTGCGACCTGTAGTTTGATTACAAGGTTTACATGGACGGACAGACGGTCAGACGGACAGACGGACGGACGGACGGACGGACATCGTTAAATCGACTCAGAAAGTGATTCTAAGCCGATTGGTATAAATTAAGGTGGGTCTTAGACCAATATTTTTGGGTGTTACAAACATCAGCACAAACGCATAATACCCTCCCCACCTATGGTGGTGTAGGGTATAAAAAGGGTTAACAAAGAGTTTGACAAGAATATATGGTACTCATTTAAATGTACATGATACGCAGTGAACTTTAATGAGCTAAATTATATATTTATACTAAATTGGTTTATATTTACTACCAACAGTATTTCCGATGTTAATGTGCATTAACATCTCGCAGTTGAGAATAGACATAAAAAAGTAATGTAAGAACTATAAAATTTTTCTGCTATAAAATTTTGTGAATCAATTTTTATTTATTCAAATGCTTGTTACAAAAAAATACTCGTTTTTTTTTTTTTAATAAAACAAAATAGATACTCAGAACTTGTGCTAAAATCTTTAGTACTAGAACTGGTGTACTCAAAACCACTTTAGATTCCTTAATAACATCTTTAGAACTGGTGGTGCCGTAACCTATTCTGGCACTAATGAAGTAGAACGATATTGTGATTCTAAATTGGGTTTAAATAATGTTTTTGAAAACAAGTGTTTTACACTTGGTTCTGTATAATTTCTACATCACTTCTCAAAATAAATTACTAGTTCCCAAAAGACTTCCTAGAAAAATTTTAAAAAAAGTTAAGAAAATAGACTTAAAATATGTAAATTAAAATGAAAAATAATATCGAAGAAAAATATTGATTATAATAACTGTTCTAGAACTAGTTCTGGGTTGACAATATCGAACAAAACTCATTGATTAATGAACTAGTTTTAGAGCAGTTCCATAGAATTGTTATTGACTGTGTAACACTTCTACAGAACTTGTTCTTATGGTGACAATTTCGAACAAAAATCATTGGTCGTTATGCCAAACTAGAACGAGTATAGGCTACTAGCATTCACTCTGGAATTAGTTGTAGAATTATACTTTTTCCCGGTTGGTTTATTTAAAAATTAAAACTAATTTCCTTGCACTGATAATAAAGAATCAATTTCGCTTGATATTGTGAACATTTTCCTTCTTGAATAGGTATCAATACAGCTGTGTGCAAAAAAATAGTAGCACTAAAACATACGTTGGACTTTCTGTTGCTGCACAATGCCTAGACAGGGACAATAATTATAAGAAAAATTATTTTATATTTTCTGTGCATCTTCGGAAGTTACCGTTATTTTACTTAAGCTGCTTAGTTTTTGCCTTTGCAAAATAATAGTAGCAAAATGATAAACATTGGCAAATAGTATTATTGTTTTATTATTTTGGATCCTTTTGGTTTTTAAATAAATTATATAGCCGTGTACTGTACATACAGTGAAATTTTGCTTTTAAAAATTTTTAAAATTGGTGGCGGCAAGCACTGTATTTCTAGCACCGGTACCTTATTGGTAAAAATACTTTCTGAAGGTAAAACATACAAATTTCTACAAAATTTTTGTGAAATGTTCTTCCGCAGTTATTGAAAACTTAAAAAAATATAATCCAAACCAATAAACACGAACTCGCATGTAAAAAATTCGTCTAAGTGACTTTACGCTTAAAAAGCGAATGGTTAACCCAAACACATTTGTGACGTCCACTAAGGCAAAAGGGGACTTAGAGGTGAAAGTTGATGAGTAAACTACTTTTTGACATCTCCAAAAACAAAATCTGTAAGCAAGATTCCAAAGGAAAGTCCCAATACTAAACTACAGACAGGTACGCAATCACCCTTATTTCGCGATACTTTACTCCGACTGGCCGCAAACGAAATGGCACACATTCTCTGCACAAATGCGTCAAAAATAGTTCTTTTTGGTGCATATGGGAAGAATAGGTCAAGAAAATATGTGACGTGACCAAATAACAAATAATATGATACAAAGTCCGCGGACGTCCGTCAATTACTATGTTGGAAAAATCAACATTTGGGGATGTTCTTCATATCAAGGTCCATAGTTTGGATAAGAGGTAATATGGATGTCCCAATGTATGTGTAGTAAAAGTGATGTTTTGGAGTAATCGACATAGTCTGCATATCTGATCTACATTGCAGATCTTTAGGGAGATGTCAAAGATGCTCTTTTTAAAAAGAAACCGGGAAATTTGCAAGAATTGTGGACGCCAGTGAAGTCAGCTTGGAAAAATAGAGGTTATTAGTGGATTCAGTGCCCGCCGCTGAGCCGCTAAAATGACCAATAATGGTTAATTCACAAAATATTAATGTGTATAAACAAAATATGCCAAAAAAAAGAAAAACTTAATCAAGCAGTTTTATTTTTACAGGTATTTTTAATCGATGCTACTATTATTTTGCACAGCTAATTTCTTGTGTATTCAATCACTTTGAGTATTTTATCTGAATTGCGACGTTTAATTTTAAGATTTACTTATTTTTTATAAAATATGGGAAATATATAATAAAATGCATCAAAAAAAAAATTTCTTGCAATCAACAAAACATCTTCATTTTATTGAATGTAAAAATGCTACATATGGCGCTACTATTATTTCGCACACAGCTGTAGATAGTATACCTTCCCATGACAAGCCTATGTTAAAATCAGGGAATTAAAAAAATACTACTTTTTCGTACCAAAATACCCAAAATCGTAGTCCGTGCAAAACTTGTATCAAAAATTTAATTCTTTCATTAAAATGATCACCCAGCCAGTAAAAGCTCCCTTAAGTTACAGCTCCCATAGCCGAACAGCTTCGGTAGGCGGACATTTTTTTAGGTGCCATGGTATAGATGGCATTTTTAGAATAAATAAATCTCCGCTAACATCTCTCATAGCCGGACAAAAATCATAATCGGTAAATGAAATATACCGAATATTGTGTAAAGTGATGCATATTATTTTCATTTTTTCCGTGTTTGCATAAATATATCATTTTTACTTACATTTTTTTGAAGTTAAGTAGTTTACGATTCGTTTTAAACTTAACTTTTTGATGGTTTTAGGCAAAATCTAGTTTTTTTTTTTTTTTAATTTAACTTTGATTTTTCAACTTCATTTAAAATTCTTTATACAAGAACAGAGAAAATGAAAACTTGATCCTTAAAAATAGATGTTGCTTCAGTTATCTATGTCTTGAAAACAGTCTCGATGATGGGACCATGATTTGTCGTACAACACAATTGCAACAGATTCCTAGAAATCTTAAACATTTTTTTTGAACAAAGGGCATAGAAATTCTGCACAACAAGCAGAGCAACATTATCATCAGTCTTATAAAAAAAAAGTAGTTGGGTGCTACTAAGTATCAAAGCCAGGCCACCAACATAATTTTCACAAGTTAATCCTGTCGTTTTTAAGTTAAGTAACATGCCAACATATATGGTGACGTTGTTGTCAAACTTGTCCTTCGTTAGAAAAAATTCCAGTAAAGAGATGTGTCTCACAATTTTTTATTGCTAATACTCGAAGCAATGTTGGAGATAAGTTTACGACCCAAAAGCAGCAAAAATTTCTTACAAAATTCATGGTATGACAAGCTTTTTGTAGTTGCGGCAAAACAGGAAAGTCATTTGATACATTCGGATCTATAAATACCAAAATATGCATAAAGGAATATTTGCACATATTTTTGGACCCATTTGTTATCATGTCACTACGGTAAAACCATAATTTATTGCAAATAATATCTAAATGAAGATGCAAGCCGTTTGCGCAGAAGCAAAATAAAAAAAGAAATCACCTTACAAATAAAGTTTTTCTTAAATGAACAAATTTTACTAATGTTTTGTTTATGAAGTTAATGTTACGATCTATTGAATTTTTTTTAATACTGAAGTAATTTTTGAAGACATGAACATGCAAATTTTTATATAGATATAGTTTGGGTTAGTATTAGGGTGATCGACGCGGTTTTCCAACCGGTTTTAAACCCGGTTTTTTCAGTCAATGTGCTGTCGGTTTTTTCAAAATGTTCATTTTTCGAATGTCGAATAGACCGGTTTTTTTAAACACAAAAAACCGGTTTCAAAAATAGCATTTTATTTCAGAAAATATGTACTAAATAGTGATAGTGATATTTGAAAATTTAGGAATAATTTTTTAAATATTCATAAAGACTGATTACTTATGTTTTTAAAATATAGTTTAAGTCTAAATTGGAATTTATTCTGTAATATTAAACAAATAAATAATTAATAATTATCCTGTATGACCCAATTTAATTTTGTTGATCCAATATTTCCTTTATTTCGTAAAGGTGTTGTGTTAGAAAAGTTTCACCTGCAGAATCGTTTCAATTGAGATAGGCTTCCATATTAAGCCATGGTTTCTGTTTATGCTAACTAAAAGTTAGATGATTTTTTTTCTACAATTTTGAAACATAATTATCTTCTAGTTATCTAGATATATAATTTGCTTAGCATTTTTTTTTTTAATTTTAGAAAATTAAAATTTGGCTTAATTATAAAACTTTTTGTCCAACAAATCCTAATGGAGCTATATTTTGAAATTTTTATCAGGGAGCGGATATAAGAGGATTTATGGGTCTTTTTCTAAGAATTTTTTCACTTTCCAGAGCTTTCTAAAGCTCCCAGAATACATAGAAAATTAAAATTCAGCTTAATTATAACCCTATTCGTCCTACACATCCTAACGGATGTGGATCTGTATATATGGATTTAAATATATATTTCCTAAGCAATTAGAGTATTCATTTTACTCGACTTTTTCATTGTTCGAATAATCAAATAACTCGAAAATGCTGTTTTTAAATTACTCGAATAATCGAGTAAAACTTTTAAGTTACCCGAGTTATTCGATTAATTTATACCTTAAAATTTTGTTCGATTTTTCAATGCTTATCAAAAAAAAAATATAGCTTAAAATAAGAAATAGTCATTCCAAAATTAAAATTTCCGTAAAAATTTATGAATATTTGTCTTTTTTGCTTTGATAATGCTGTTGCTTCTCTATATTTAATATATTCATTGATAGTTAAATAAATAGTTGAACCAAATTTTATATCAAGGGTAGTCCGAACTGCGATTTTGTCTCATAACCTCACTTTTTAATTTGGACACACACTATGTAAAACAGAGGTTGGTTTCCAGTTATATTCAAAATGTTTGTACAATATTTTTAAATATGGAAAGATCTACTAAACCCAGATTTATTTTTAGAATTTTTTATAATTCATCGTTCAATTATGTTCGATATAATTGGCTCTATTTTGAATTAAACCACAATTTCTACCGAAACGTAAAATATTTTATTTATCATTTCTTCTTATTTTAAAGAAGAAATGAAAAATAAGCACTATGGACTATCCTTTTCAGATAAAGTAGTTCAGCGATTCTTAACATAAGAACAAGTTTACATGCTAAACTTAATTTTAAGTCCAAATTCCTTCTATATAACAAATTTCATTCAAATCATCACCATAATATCCTCTACACCAGACTGAGCATTTATTGCTATAAAAACTATGTACTTTCATTCGTAGAACCAATAATGTTTTTCCAAATCAAGTTTAAAATCCTTTAACTTAATTCTTATTATTTATTAAATTTATATAAAATTATTTTAATTTTACTTTATAATTAATGACGTTTATATTTTTTTTAATTAAAAATTAATTAATAAACGACCTTTAAATATGTGTTGTAATTTAGGCATATATTCCGTTCATTTTATTTAATACATTTAACAAAATTAAAGTTTGTGGTACCACTTTTAGATTCTAAACATCCTATGAAAATTTTGAAACATTGTTTTCAAGCTAAATTTTTTAAAAAACAAAAATTAAAACATCCTAAAAAACAGTTAGGAAAGGAACAATTTAAAATATTTTTTTACTCGAATTATTCGATTAATCGGCATAATTTGCTCGAATAAATTGTTACTCGAAATTCTGGATTTTAATTTAATCGAACAATTGTTTGATTTTAATTTGTCGATTAATCGAACAAATAATATTCGAGTGAATACCCTATAAGCAATGTTTCCTTTCCAGAGCTTTCTGAAGCTCCCAGACGATGTAAGAAACTAAAAATCGGCATACTTATAAAACTATTCGTTCAACAAATTCTAATAGTGCCAGATGTTTCTATCAGGGACCAAAATGTTTGTTTTGGTATTATGAACTTTTGAGTTGCTATACTTATTGTTTGCTCTCCAAATCCTATAAAAAACTGATTCTGTATTTCGGCCATTTACGACGATTTTTTTTTATTTTGAAAGGTTTACGAATTTAAAACTTTAATCAATATTATTCCAATAAATTTGAACGGCTTCAAATAATTGACTTCGATTAGGGAGAGGAAGGTGTCTAAATGTTGTTCATATTTTTTTCTTTTAATTTTCGGATTTGTTTGTGCATATTTTCATTATTATATTATTTTTCCTGACATTGTTAGGCTTTTACGTTTGTATTTGATAAATTTTAACTTAATTATAAGAATTGATTTTTTTAAAGAAATGTAGTCTTTTGTTATAAATATTAACTTCTGCAAAAAACCGGTTAACCGGTTTTTTTGAATTTCAAAAAGTGCAACCGGTTTTTTTAAAATACCAACTATTCGAAAACCGGTTTCTCAAACAAGTCGAATAATCGATCACCCTAGTCATTACATTATATTCCAGTATATAAAACCAACATTTGATTTTTCTGTGGTTACGGCCTTTTGCATTTTACTTGACTATGGGAGCTATCACTGTATTATATTAAAGTGATTTTTAGAAGAGAGGTTTATATGGGAGCTACGGTAAATTATGGCCCGATCTTCCTTTGGCACAAAAATTAACTTTTATATAAAACTTCTTCGCACCCAATTTCATTAAAATATTTCTATATGTAAGGCATTTATGGAAAGACATTTGTACGGGGGCTAGGTGAAATAATGGGCCGATTATAATCAATTTCAACAGGCTTTGTTCTTGTAAAAATAACTATTCGTGGAAAATTTCATCAAGATATCTTTAAAATTACCACCTGTACTTTGTTTACAATGTTTACATGGACAGATAGCTAGCCAGACGGACGGACATCGTTAAATCAACTTAGGAAGTGATTCTGAGTCGAACAGTATAATTTAAGGTGGGTATCCGATGATTTTTTCTGTGCATTACAAACATAAGCACAAACGCATAATACCTAAACCGCCTATGGTGATGTAGAGTATAAAGATCTCTATATTTTAATAGATAAACCTTATAGACTCCAGTAACCAACAATATAATTATGCACTAGCTTTAAACTTTTATCAAAACTTTACCAGCATTTCTTTGCTATCAATACAAATCAATAAATTTATATTCTTTTCAAACTTAAAACACTGAAAAACTACAAAAATTCCTTAAATTATAAACCATGAAACTTGATGCATATTTTTTATAGCTTAAGTTTATATCTAAGCGTAATCTGTCAAAGTTTTTTATGCATATTTTTCTATTAAAACTAAAGTATTAGAAAAGTAATTTGAATTTTATGGTAAGATTCTTTTACAAGCATATACACACACAAGCATAGAAGAAAAACAGAAACAGTTGAAAATAACTACAAAAATCTTTAAGATCGTTAAAAAATTTATGAGATTATGTTTTTCGTTTTTTTTTTTTTTTTTTCTTTAAACTTCTTTTAAATTTTATGTTGTTTAAGAAGTTGTAAACACCACATTAAAAGAAATTTTTAAACGGACGAATGATTTTAAATTATTGACAGTAGTTGATTGGAAAAAATTGATATGACCCATATCTCTTGGTAGGAAATTTAAGATTTTCAAATAAAATTTTATTGATTTGGAATGAAATTTACATAATTTATTTATTTAGTTGCTGTGTTTTATCAGTTAATAATTGATTTTTGTTAAAAAAAATATATATATTTTGTTAAAGAAAAAATAATTTCTGATCGTAGATAAAAACAACAAAGCATTTTTTAATTAATTGAGGGAAATTAAAGACAATTTGAATGAGATAAAATGAAAATAAAAATAGATTTTATGATAAGAAATAAAAAATATGAATAAAACTGATGGTCATTTATAAAAGAAAAATAATTAGAATGTTTTGATTTTTATTAATGAGTTTTTAAATATGGGAAAGAAAAAACAGTTTTTTCGAAAGTGTTTTAAAAATAATGAGAGAAGGCGGGTAAAATAATTTTCAAAATTAATAAAAAGTGTTTAATTTTTATATTTTTAAAAATAATGTTCTGTGATTTTTGTATTAAAAATTTCCAGGCCTGACCTGGGAATTATAATTTTAATTTTTTCCTATTTTATTTCGTTTAAACATTGTCTGCTTACACTCAAACACTATTGATATTCCATATTGTCAATTATTAATTATATTCCCTAAATTATACCCCTTTTAATCCCACTTAGCAACTTTTCTTTATTTGTTTATTTTGCTCTCCATAAAATATAAACTGAATTGTTTAGTTTTCAAAAAAAAAAAAAAAAAAAAAAATAGGAAGAACTTTTTATTTTGATTAGATTAATTTTTAATTTAAATTCATAAAAACAGTCAGAGTAAACGCAGTTGGCAAACAAAATAAACAAACAGAAAGAC
Source organism: Protophormia terraenovae (assembly GCA_951394005.1). NCBI lineage: Eukaryota > Metazoa > Arthropoda > Insecta > Diptera > Calliphoridae > Protophormia > Protophormia terraenovae. Next base: position 23,607,782 of record OX596075.1, read on the forward strand.
ACTCACACAAACAGACACTTCAACCAACAATTGTCAAAGTTGTCAAAAGTTTTTTGTTTTTTCCAGCTTGTGTTTTTTAGTAGGAAAATCAGTTTTACCATTAAAACTGTTTAGATAATCCAATAAAGTAGAAAAACCATAAAAACCAACCCTTTATCATTCATAATGTTCATTCAAACCAAAACCAAAAAATGAAATTATAAAAAAAGTAGGAAAAACTTTTTTTGTTTAAAAAAAAAAAAACCAAACACCCCTTTTAATGGATTTGCATACAGTTATACAAAGGAGACAAGGAATAATACATTTATTTATACACATACCAACACCTTAAGTTGAAATGTAAACAGAGCATAATCCTAAGGCTGCAAGAGTAGGAAGGTCCCGTGGCAATCATTGTTTATTTAAACAAAATTTGTTGGATGAAGTATTATATCTCGAAAATATGTATGCTAAAGTTTTGTTTGCAAATGTAATAGAAATTAAATATTTTTCTGTTGAAATTTAATTAAGTTTATCTTAAGTGTGAAGTGTGGTCCTTAAAGTGTTTAAATGACAGTAACTACTTAGAAATGAGAAAAATGTTTTTTGATATATTTTTGGTAATACACTCTAGAAAATAAATGTGTATAAAGTACATTTCATTCACAAGTTATAAGTACCCACAGAGAAATAAATACTACATATTTTTTGTAAAATTACTATGTCGTTTATCAGTAAGGTACTACCTTCGTCTGCCTTTAGAAAAAGTTGGGTAAGAATATTGAAATTTTTAAATAAAATAATAAATAAGCGAGAAAGAGAGATATAGTCTATCAAGCTCGACCATATGATCCCCACACTATTGTCCATGTGTACCAAAATTCGGGAAGGCGCCAATTGTGGACCGATTCTAGTATTAAGTGTAAAATAAAATGTATTAATACAGAATATTAAATAGATACTAACATTCACATATATTTATGCACTCTTGGGTGATTCCCGATAACGGGTCTTATTTGGGAGCTATGGTAAATTATGGACCCATCTTCATAACATTTTTCACTGTCATTTATGCCAATTTATTTGCATTCTATTTAAGTTCAATATTTCAAACAAATCCCCAAATAAATAATTTTGTATTGGGAGAGACACCTGATACTACACTAAATAATGATAATGATTGTTGTTAGCCCAAAGGATATTAAAACAGTTATCAAGGAAAACATTAAAGTTAGAAAATCACCTGGATATAACAATAAAAGTCATTAGCGTAGGTTGCGTTGTTTTTGAGTACTGAGCTGTCAAAGTTCAACATTTTTTTATATTTTAAGAAATTTTAAATTTTCATGAACTTTCGGTGAATTTTTCTTTAATAAAAAGTGTTTAAAAAAAAAAAAATTAAAATGGAACCATCAACTTCAGGTATTTATGTTTACTTTTATGCAAGAATTTGTAAATTATTTTTTGTCCTGGTATTTTTGTTATTTTTTCGAAAATAGTCCAAAAATGCACTTATTTTCAAATTTCCTGGAGTGTAACTAAAAATATAACAAGACTTTTGTTCTGAAAAAATTTCTGAAAATATTACATATTGTCTACTTTAATATTCTGAAAAAAAATCGTGCGCATATTTTGCCCGATTTTAGAAATTGAAATTTTTGTGAAAAAAACTCAAGTTGCTCCAAACCAAAAACAGATTAAGTGCGGACTTTTTTATTTTATTATTATTATTATTATTATTTTTTTTTGTTATTGTTTTGTACAATTATTTTTAATAAACAATTATTTTTAATACTTCTTAATACAGTCGAATTTTTTTTTTCAGAATATTAAAGTATACAATATGTAATATTTTTCAGACATCTTTCAGAGCAAAAGTCTTGCCATATTTTTAGTATAGTATTTTAAAATGAATTTAAGAAATTCAATTTTTATTTTTTCATTTTTAAAGGTGGTACTAACATTTCGTAAAGGGGTTTTCAGAATTTTTGTTGAATTTAGGTTTTTTTTTTTTTTTTTTTTTTTGTATGAAAACATTATTATTCTGCAAAGAAAGCCTTAGAATTCTAAAAATGAATTTGTTTACTTACTAATAAATAATAAAAACGACAAACTAACTAGTAAAAATCAAAACAAATTGTGATTGTTAAAATATTGATTTCACTTTTCCTTGAAGTAAGCGGCCATTTTAGACCCATTTTTTCACAATGTACAGACAGACGGAAGGATGTTGCTATTCAGTCAAAACAAATTGTAGAGATCTAATAAAGCATTTGTTTACTAACTAATAAAGAGCAAAACAAGTTGTAGTTATTAAGATATTCATATCGCCCTTCCTTGAATTATGAGGCCTTTTTCTAGCCATTTAATCCCAATGTATAGACAGGCGGACGGACATTACCATTCTGCCGAAAAAATCGGTGTATTTTTAAAATTGATATTTGTTACTAACTAATAAGAAACAAAACATGTTGTGATTATTAAAATATTGATATCGCCTTTTCTTGAATTATGCGGCCATTTTAGACCCATTTTTTCATAATTTATAGACAGACGGACGGACATTACTATTCTGCCAAAAAAAAAATTCAAGAGTTCTAAAAATATCTTTTTTTACTAACTAATTGATAAAAAATTAAATCATGATTATTAAAATATTCATATTACCTTTCTCTGAATAAAGCGGCAATTTTAGACCCATTTAATCCCAAGGTATAGACGGACGGACAGACATTACCATTCTGCCCAAAAAAATTCTAAAATTCTAAAAATAAATTTTTTTTACCTAATAATAAATATAAAAAATAGATCCTCATCGTTAAAATATTTATATCACCTCTCCCTGAATTAAGCGCCATTTTCGACCCCTTTTACCCCAACGTGCAGCGGGTCCAAAACGATTATTTTATTAATAAAAAAAAGAGAAATAGTGTAAAGAAAGATTTTTTTTAAAATATTCACGTAGTCAAAAGTTATAAGCAAAAGTTATATATTTTAACTTTGAAAATAGTAGAATTTTTGTTTTTTTTTTTACCAAAAAGGCGGAAACATTCATTTTCAAGATATATAATATATTCTTAAATAACATGTACAGTATTTATATTTTTCTGAAAGATAACTAAATAAAAAAAACAAAAATTCAAAATGATTACTGCGAGAACTAGGATTTTCCAAATTTGACCTATTTGTTCAACAAATTTCCAATTTTCGCCTTAATTTCTTAAATAGCAAAGATGGAATCAGATAATTTTGTTATTTTTTATATCATTTAATATGTTTTTAGTTTTTTTTGATAACAGAGATTTTTGCTCCCAAATATCGGTTAGAAAGATATAGCAACAATGCGCGCTCTCTAAATATCAACAAATACACAATTCGATAAGTTTCCACGGTTTATTTCTGTGAATGGTGTATAGTCTTTTAAAAGAAAAATCATTGCCTTTTAGAAGACTTATTAGTTCCTTAATTATTATCGCATTTGCTTAAAATGAAACCAATGCTAAAGAAAGTTCCCCATTTACTATAGAATTTAAAAAAGTTTACCAACTTTAAACTTTGAGTGTTACCTTTGCAAATACATTTTTTCTTTAAACTTTTTAAAATTGAATTTACCATTAAAAAAATTTAAAGTCTCATTAAATTTCACTAAACCTCAGTTCGCTTTTTAAGTTCTTTTCAGTTGAGTTGAGTTGTGCTGTTTTATGTGTTTGTAGGTTCTCTTCTTTAAAGTCTTTTATGCGTTTTAATCCTTTTTATGCAGTTTATGTCACGTTTTTTCCACCATGTAAAAAACACGTGTTTTAACATGCTTTTATGTGGTATTTTTTGTTGTTTCAGTTTTTTTTTTTTCAATTTTTTGCTTTTGTTGTTGTAGTTAAATATAGACTTATGTTGCTTTTGTAAAACACGCTAACAAGTTGTTACAACAAAAACAATTTTAATATAGAGTATACAAATACAAAAATATGAATATGTGATGTTGTATATAAGCGTGTTTGTGTGTTTTTGTTTGTCCTTATGTGTTGTTTGTAGCTTAATAATAGGATCATAGTGTAAATGGGTCTTAGCGAATTGTGGTAGAGCCCTATGGAACAGGTGATGGTATGATTAGTTTTGAATTTTGTGGAGGCGTGGTAATTGTAAAAAAAGAGAACAAAAATCCATGGATTTAATTTGAGCATCCTTTCATATAGTTTTCTTAGTACCTGACATCATAGGTTTTAATTTGACACCACAAACAAAGAAAAATATAGTTGACCATGGTTGAGGTATACAAATCAAGCTTAAGCGTTTAAGTTTGGTCACTGGAATAATTTATATTTTTGCAGAAAACATATTTTGGTTGTAGTAATCAAATATTCGTTTCTGTAACAAAATTATTTTTATAGTAAACATAAAATATGTTTTTCATAACCATTAATATGGTTCCCTTCTCCCCAAATCTGGAATAAGACACAAGGAAACCAATCATATTAGGGGCATTATCTTCAGCAATTTTCAAAATAGTCACAAATTACCATATTTGAAGGTCATTTCCTGAAACAAATCTTGTAACAAACTTAATATACCACACCAATGTTAATGTAACCACAAATCCCCTAGATTTTCATTGAAATTTATACATGTGTAACACGTTTCAGTACATATTCGCGCGTTTTCATAATGGATATTAAGTGCACACACATGCATTTGATCACACAGATACTTATTTACATAAGTATGAGTACACAAACACACATGTAAAAACAACATCATATTGAGGTGTAGATACGTGTGTATTATAATTTTTACTTTAATTTTTTTGCATTTAGAACTTAAGTGGGTCTCAGTGTAGTGTTTGCTACATGCTTGTAATTAAATATAGTGAGTTTTTTTTATTTTTTTATATTTTTCTATTTTTTACAAATAATAAAGCTTTTAAAATTGTTTGGTTTTTATGAATGAATACGGAAAACATTTATTTAAAAAGGTTCGCTCTTAAATAAAATGAGATCAGAGTATTTAAAATCTGTTTAAATGGATTTGTTGTGGGGGAAATAAGACTTTATAATTAAATCAAAGCACATTTATGATAGAATATGTCATAAAATGTTAAACAAATTGGAAAAAGAAAGAAAATATTTATGACACATTTAAACAGGGGAGAATGCTTATGAAATAAGAAAAAAAGAAATTTTTAGTAAATTTAATTTAATTCGAAGATATTAAAAATAATTTATTTGAATCCAGCAAAAACTTGATAATGACATGCAGTTACGGATGTAGTTTACAATGACAATAACATATTATCTGCATTGCACATAAATTTAGTAACTAATTCAAACAATACACAATGGCAGCCTTTCTGGACATAACAATGTAGGAGTTGAGGATTATATCAACAACTGGCTGGTCTCAAAGCTAGAGACAAGAATCGCCATTGCAAATTTAGGTAACAGTGTTAAGACCTAACAAGTTATGAGTGAAACTCCACAAGGAGGTTTGATTTCTCCGCTGATGTGGCTTATTGCTATTAATTCCATTCTGAGGTGATACTTTTCACCACAAAAATCAAAATTCCAACCTTGAGACTACCTAACTTGTCTGAGACTACTTAACTTGTCTGATAATGCAAAGTATTTGGGCATTATTTTGGACTCCAAGCTTTAATGGAAGCTAAACATTCAACATAAGGTTAGTAAGGCTACGGTAGCATACTACACCTGTCGAAAGATGTTAAGTGTCAATTGGGGTTTGAATCCAAAATTTATGGATCTTTTGTTTGGTGGACCGCTACTTGTATGAGATACATTGTAGATCAACTTTACAGGATACAAAGATCTGCTTCCATTTGTATTGCAGGTACATTATGTTCTAGTCCCTCAGAAGCTTTGAACACTGTATGACACGTGACACCCATAGAACTACACATTATTGAATCATCAGTTAATAGTGCGATAAGATTATCTGCAACTGGCAGCTGGAGATCAAGAACATAATTAATCTACCGACTATATGACTCTCCAGGTGGACTTCAGAAACACCGTTAAAGTCCTATTCGCCACCAGGAGTGAATGAAGAAGGGGAAATCTTGAACAATATGGAACTAAAGTATACACTGACGGCTCAAAGATGAACTGAGGTATCGGCTCTGGTGTCTTCTTCAACGATCTTGGAATTAGACACTCATAAAGACTCCCTGATGAGGCAAACGAATTTCAGTCGGAAATACTAGCGATCAGAGAGGCGTGTAAACTAATTTGCGATAGAAATATTCAGGAGAATATTAGTATATTCGTCGACAGCCAGGCGGCAATACTATTGCTCAAATTGCCACTATGGCAATGAACAGGCAGACGAATTAGCCCGGGCAGGCTCTGCTTTGGATGTCTCCTTATCGATGTCTCCATATCGGTTAGTGAAATATATATGGCGAAATATGGACAAATGTAGAGTTGCGAAGGAAACATGGCCTACCTACAACGATAAATGCTCAACGCAACTCATAGGCTACAAACTCAAAGACATTTCGAGACTAATAGCTTTGTTTACAGGTCATTGGACGATCAGGAAACATGCAAGCAGACTTGGTCTCTTTTACAATGAATACTGTCGTAGTTGTGGCATTCGCGAGAAGGAGGAGACATTACATTATCTTGTATGCTTTGAACGCAATCAGACATACGTAAATTTCTGGGAAGGTATCAATTAGACAACCTCTCTGAGATATCTGACACTAAACTCAGTGACATAATTAAATATCTCAATTCTACTAGCTGGATCTAATTAGTTTATGTTCTCATTTCTCTTACTTAGACTTTTGTCTCATTATAGACTCAATCCAACTCATTTATCTGACGATTGATTCTAATCTAATTGATTACTCGAAAGTTTATGGGCTACCATGTTAACCAACCCACAAACCATACTGATGTTCTGTTCTAATATTTTAAAATTTGGTATAGAGGTTTCTTATGGTCCAAGGACGAAGCCTATTGAAATTAGTTATGTTCGGTCCATTATTTCACCTAGCCCCCATACAAATGTCCTCCCGGAAAATGGTTTTACGATCATAAATCTCCTAAATATAGCAATACTTTAATGAAATTTGGCGTATATAATTCCATATAAGTCTAAATCAGTGTGTCGGTCCATAATTTCTCTGCGTGAAATTTGTGGCAATTGCAGTAATGGACCGGTTCGTCAGTACCAGTTGAGTACCAATTGACACCTAACTCGTAACCAAAGTTCCAATTTGGAACCAGTTGACACAAACACACTCACTATTTAACAGTTGAGAGTGCAATAACAATCAGTGGCTGAGTGGTTATCGTCACAGACTATAAAACATAACATACAGATGAATGTTAATGTCGATTCGGGGTGCCGCCATCGACATTAACGAAAAATTATAAAATAAAAATAAACACAATTTAATAAAAATAATAATAAAAAAATGTTTAAAAAGTCAAAAATTACCGATTTATTTTAAAATTTTTATTACATTAATCGTTACTGAATCTGCCCTCTTGGACCAGTCCTGTGACTTGTCCCAAGGGGCTAATTAGCCACCTCCAATAACAACCCCATGTAAAAGTGACAGGTTCCTCTCATATAAAGTTCCAGAACTGGGACCGGTCACTAGCCCCGAGAACCTGTCACGTGACTAGTTTTGAACCGGTTCTCTTTACTCTAGGGTTACTATAGCTTCCATATAAGCCCCTCTTCAAAAAATCACTTTAACATAAATCCCATTAAAATGTTAATATCAAGTTAATATTCGACACAAATAAGTTTTATATAAACATACATTTTACGAATATCAGTCCATAATTTACCATATAAGGTCCATTTTCGGGAATCACCCAAAAGTAAATAAATGCATATAAATGATAGTATCGACATAATATTCTGATTTCGTATGTTTTATTTTATACTTAACACAAGTATCGGTCCACAATTGACTACAGACCCCTCCCTTAATTTCGATACACACAATGGTGTTGGGTATCATAAGTCGGATTTGACGGAAAATATCTCTTTGTCTCGTTTTATCCTGCAATAACGTCTTTTCCTCATTGAATTGGATTCAAAATATTCATAAAACCGTAATATTAAAGGACCTTATTATCATTGTCAATATGTAATTTTTTAAATCGACAGCAAATTATAAATGTCACTTTCGGGACATCTTAATTCCTAAAGTCCAATTGTTTGAAAACTTAAAAAAACTTTTGGGGGCGTTACAAAAATAAATGTAGCTATTCTTTAATCCTAGATGGTGACTGGTACGATTTTTATTGTGCGGATTTCTTATATAACTATGATAACTTAGTTTAGTCTTTATCTTAATCAATATATAAATTAAACCTCCAATCAGTACGAAACCGTTATAAATTTGACTCCAATTTTTTCTGCATAAACTGCACTACGGCTCAGGGAGTGTACTACATACATACATCGAACTTTAATTCTTATCTGGTGAGTATGGAATAAATGCATGTTTTTAAACAACTGCACTTAGGCTTTGTATCAATTTGAAAAATTCCATACATACTCGTATAATTCATAACTTTTGATTTTAATATATTTAAAAATACAATAATGTAGGAGGTCGTGAACTCAAAAGCAACAGAAACTCTAAGAACTAATGGAATTTATAATGTTGGTGGTATTTTCGATAGGGAAGTCAACATAACCTAACATATTATATTTGTATTTATTGTATATAATGACAATTTAAAACTTAACAAAATTATGGAAAAAATATTTATTTTTATAACTATGTTACATAATATTTCAAAACGAATTAAATTTTTTGGATTTTCCAAAATCTGTTTAACACATTATTTATGAATTTTGTGACAAAAAATTTGTTAAATTCATTAAATATTTACCAGACATGTTTGAGGTTATGATAACAAAATATAAAACAAAATAATAATAATAAACATTTCCAGACTCCAATCTATAAAGAAAATAAATAAAATAAAGATAATTTTTTTGTATATTATTGACACATTTCTAAACTACCACAAGTGGACTCCCATTGCAGACCATGTTTATTTTACCCACACACAAGTACAACATAAACTGAGCTCAACCCGAACGTAATTTGACACTTTTTTGACAAACTGTAGCATTTTGATTTTTAACACTAATAAGGTGACAAGTGGATTTTTGTTTATGTCTAAAGATTTATTTTTTTTCCAAAACTAAAACAAAAACATTTCAAGGAGTCTAAATAAACAATGTGTGAAAAATATGATTTTAAAATGTTTCTTTTTGGCTGGAATCCAAATAAATGAGAATGCACAGACACCTTACAAAAGATCTTTAAAACAGTAGCAAAAACTAGAAAAGAATAAAACAATTCTTTGAATTATGACGCGTCATTATAGAAAATTTTTGATGATATTTATTTCGTGCATTTTTCTAGTCTTTGTAGCTATTTGTTGTCTTAAATAAATATTTAAATGATTTTTATTTTTTTCTTCATACTTTCAAAATATTCTTAAATTTGTGTGGTCTTTTGATTATAAAGAACTAAAAATAGCAAAATATAAATAAGAATTTAAAAAAAAAGTAGCTGGTGAAATTATAAACAAAACGGAAATAATTTGCTATATGGCCACCACCGTTGGCAGAGGCGTAGGACAGAAGGAAGATTTTATTTTCTAAACAAAAAAAATAAACAAAAATGTTCCCTAAAAAGATAATTTAATGAAATTTTTCTAAAAAAAGAAAATTTATCGAAAATTTTCTATAAAAAGAAAATTTATCGAAAATTTTCTATAAAAGAAAAAAAATTATCGAAAAAATAAAATTTATCGAAAATGTTCTATAAAAATAAAATTTATCGAAAATTTTCTATAAAAAGAAAATTTGCCGAAAATTTTATATTAAAACAAAATTTATAGAAAATTTTCTATAAAAACAAAATTTATCGAAAAGTTCTATAAAAAAAAATTTGAAAAGAAAATTTATCTTAAATTTTCTATAAAAATTTTTTTGAAAAGAAAATTTAACGTAAATTTTCTTTTTATTATCGTAAATTGAAATAAAAATTTATCGAAAATTTTCTACAAAAATTAAATTTATCGAATATTTTCTATAAAAAAAAAAAATTATCGAAAATTTTTATCGTAAATTTTCTATAAAAAGAAAATTTATCGTAAATTTTCTATAAAAAGAAAAATTTTCGTAAATTTTCTATAAAAAGGAAATTTATCGAAAGTTTTCAATAAAAAGAAAATTTATCGTAAACATTCTATGAAAAGAAAATTTATCGAAAAATTTCTATAAAAAAAATGTCTCAAAAAATTTCTATAACAGGAAAATTTTCTATAAAAAGAAAATTTATCGTAAATTTTCTATAAAAAGGAAATTTATCGTAAATTTTCTATAAAAAGGAAATTTATCGAGTTTTCTATAAAAATAAAATTTATCGTAAATTTTCTATAAAAAAAGAAAATTTATCGTAAATCCTAATATATATTATAAAAATGAGGTGTAAGTTTGTTTGTTTGTTTGTTTGTTTGTTTGTGCGTCAATCACGTCTAAACGACTGAACCGATTTTCACGAAATTTGACACACAGATAATACCAGTGCCAGAGGTGGTTATAGGCTATATAAGATTTCGATTGGATGCCACGCCCACATTTTACGCCCACTTTTTATAACTTCCAAACGGTTGGACCGATTTTCACGAAATTTGACACACAGATAGTATCAGTGCCGCTGATCATTATAGGCTATGTAAGATTTCGATTGGATGACACGCCCTTATTTTACGCCCACTTTTTATAACTTCCAAACGGTTGGATCGATTTTCACGAAATTTGACACACAGATAGTATTAGTGCCGCTCATCATTATAGGCTATGTACGAACTGGATTGGATGCCACGCCCACATTTTACGCCCACTTTTTATAACTTCCAAACGGTTGCACCGATTTTCACGAAATTTGACACACAGATAGTATCAGGGCCACTGATCATTATAGGCTATGTATGAACTGTGTTGGATGCCACGCCCACATTTTACGCCCACTTTTTATAACTCTTAAATGGTTGTACCGATTTTCACGAAATTTGACACACAGATAGTATCATTTCCGGTGGTCATTATAGGCTATGTATAAACTTGGTTGGATGCCACGCCCACATTTTACGCCCACTTTTTAAAACTCTTAAACTGTTACACCTATGTTCACCAAATTTGACACACAGATAGTACCATTACCGCTGGACATTATAGGCTATGTATGAACTGGGTTGTATGCCACGCCCACTTTTTATAACTCTCAAACGCCTGTACCGATTTTTAAGAAATTTAACACACAGATAGCACCAGTAACGGTGGTCGTTTAAGGCTATGTAAGAACTGGGTTCACGCCCATATTTTACGCCCACTTTTTAAAACCCCTAAACAGTAGCAATTGTTTTATATTCCCTATTAGGGGGTAGCGAAGCGCACCGGGTTACGCTCGTTTTCTATAAAAAGAAAATTGATCGTAAATTTTCTATAAAAATAAAACTTATTGAAAACTTTCTATGAAAAGAAAATTTATCGCAAATTTTCTATAAAAAAAAATTATCGTTAATTTTCTATAAAAAGAAAATTTATCGTTAATTTTCTATAAAAGGAAAATTTATCGTAAATTTTCTATAAAAGGAAAATTTATTGTAAATTTTCTATAAAAAGAAAATTTATCGTATTTTCTATTAAAAGACAATTTATCGTAAATTTTCTATAAAAAGACAATTTATCGTAAATTTTCTATAAAAAGAAAATTTATACCAAAATTTCTATAAAAAGATTTATAGCAAAATTTCTATAAAAGAAGTCATCGACTTTATCGAAAATTTTTATCGTAAATTTTCTATAAAAAAAATTATCGTAAACTTTCTATAAAAAGAATATTTATCGTAAATTTTCTATAAAAAGAAATATTTTCATAAATTTTCTATAAAAAGAAATATTTTCATAAATTTTCTATAAAAAGGAAATTTATCGAAAGTTTTACAGAAAAAGGAAATTTATCGTAAACATTCTATGAAAAGAAAATTTATCGAAAAATAGCTATTTGTTGTCTTAAATAAATATTTAAATGATTTTTATTTTTTTCTTCATACTTTCAAAATATTCTTAAATTTGTGTGGTCTTTTGATTATAAAGAACTAAAAATAGCAAAATATAAATAAGAATTTAAAAAAAAAGTAGCTGGTGAAATTATAAACAAAACGGAAATAATTTGCTATATGGCCACCACCGTTGGCAGAGGCGTAGGACAGAAGGAAGATTTTATTTTCTAAACAAAAAAAATAAACAAAAATGTTCCCTAAAAAGATAATTTAATGAAATTTTTCTAAAAAAAGAAAATTTATCGAAAATTTTCTATAAAAAGAAAATTTATCGAAAATTTTCTATAAAAGAAAAAAAATTATCGAAAAAATAAAATTTATCGAAAATGTTCTATAAAAATAAAATTTATCGAAAATTTTCTATAAAAAGAAAATTTGCCGAAAATTTTATATTAAAACAAAATTTACAGAAAATTTTCTATAAAAACAAAATTTATCGAAAAGTTCTATAAAAAAAAATTTGAAAAGAAAATTTATCTTAAATTTTCTATAAAAATTTTTTTGAAAAGAAAATTTAACGTAAATTTTCTTTTTATTATCGTAAATTGAAATAAAAATTTATCGAAAATTTTCTACAAAAATTAAATTTATCGAATATTTTCTATAAAAAAAAAAATTATCGAAAATTTTTATCGTAAATTTTCTATAAAAAGAAAATTTATCGTAAATTTTCTATAAAAAGAAAAATTTTCGTAAATTTTCTATAAAAAGGAAATTTATCGAAAGTTTTCAATAAAAAGAAAATTTATCGTAAACATTCTATGAAAAGAAAATTTATCGAAAAATTTCTATAAAAAAAATGTCTCAAAAAATTTCTATAACAGGAAAATTTTCTATAAAAAGAAAATTTATCGTAAATTTTCTATAAAAAGGAAATTTATCGTAAATTTTCTATAAAAAGGAAATTTATCGAGTTTTCTATAAAAATAAAATTTATCGTAAATTTTCTATAAAAAAAGAAAATTTATCGTAAATTTTCTATAAAAAGAAAATTGATCGTAAATTTTCTATAAAAATAAAACTTATTGAAAACTTTCTATGAAAAGAAAATTTATCGCAAATTTTCTATAAAAAAAAATTATCGTTAATTTTCTATAAAAAGAAAATTTATCGTTAATTTTCTATAAAAGGAAAATTTATCGTAAATTTTCTATAAAAGGAAAATTTATTGTAAATTTTCTATAAAAAGAAAATTTATCGTATTTTCTATTAAAAGACAATTTATCGTAAATTTTCTATAAAAAGACAATTTATCGTAAATTTTCTATAAAAAGAAAATTTATACCAAAATTTCTATAAAAAGATTTATAGCAAAATTTCTATAAAAGAAGTCATCGACTTTATCGAAAATTTTTATCGTAAATTTTCTATAAAAAAAATTATCGTAAACTTTCTATAAAAAGAATATTTATCGTAAATTTTCTATAAAAAGAAATATTTTCATAAATTTTCTATAAAAAGAAATATTTTCATAAATTTTCTATAAAAAGGAAATTTATCGAAAGTTTTACAGAAAAAGGAAATTTATCGTAAACATTCTATGAAAAGAAAATTTATCGAAAAATAGCTATTTGTTGTCTTAAATAAATATTTAAATGATTTTTATTTTTTTCTTCATACTTTCAAAATATTCTTAAATTTGTGTGGTCTTTTGATTATAAAGAACTAAAAATAGCAAAATATAAATAAGAATTTAAAAAAAAAGTAGCTGGTGAAATTATAAACAAAACGGAAATAATTTGCTATATGGCCACCACCGTTGGCAGAGGCGTAGGACAGAAGGAAGATTTTATTTTCTAAACAAAAAAAATAAACAAAAATGTTCCCTAAAAAGATAATTTAATGAAATTTTTCTAAAAAAAGAAAATTTATCGAAAATTTTCTATAAAAAGAAAATTTATCGAAAATTTTCTATAAAAGAAAAAAAATTATCGAAAAAATAAAATTTATCGAAAATGTTCTATAAAAATAAAATTTATCGAAAATTTTCTATAAAAAGAAAATTTGCCGAAAATTTTATATTAAAACAAAATTTATAGAAAATTTTCTATAAAAACAAAATTTATCGAAAAGTTCTATAAAAAAAAATTTGAAAAGAAAATTTATCTTAAATTTTCTATAAAAATTTTTTTGAAAAGAAAATTTAACGTAAATTTTCTTTTTATTATCGTAAATTGAAATAAAAATTTATCGAAAATTTTCTACAAAAATTAAATTTATCGAATATTTTCTATAAAAAAAAAAATTATCGAAAATTTTTATCGTAAATTTTCTATAAAAAGAAAATTTATCGTAAATTTTCTATAAAAAGAAAAATTTTCGTAAATTTTCTATAAAAAGGAAATTTATCGAAAGTTTTCAATAAAAAGAAAATTTATCGTAAACATTCTATGAAAAGAAAATTTATCGAAAAATTTCTATAAAAAAAATGTCTCAAAAAATTTCTATAACAGGAAAATTTTCTATAAAAAGAAAATTTATCGTAAATTTTCTATAAAAAGGAAATTTATCGTAAATTTTCTATAAAAAGGAAATTTATCGAGTTTTCTATAAAAATAAAATTTATCGTAAATTTTCTATAAAAAAAGAAAATTTATCGTAAATTTTCTATAAAAAGAAAATTGATCGTAAATTTTCTATAAAAATAAAACTTATTGAAAACTTTCTATGAAAAGAAAATTTATCGCAAATTTTCTATAAAAAAAAATTATCGTTAATTTTCTATAAAAAGAAAATTTATCGTTAATTTTCTATAGAAGGAAAATTTATCGTAAATTTTCTATAAAAGGAAAATTTATTGTAAATTTTCTATAAAAAGAAAATTTATCGTATTTTCTATTAAAAGACAATTTATCGTAAATTTTCTATAAAAAGACAATTTATCGTAAATTTTCTATAAAAAGAAAATTTATACCAAAATTTCTATAAAAAGATTTATAGCAAAATTTCTATAAAAGAAGTCATCGACTTTATCGAAAATTTTTATCGTAAATTTTCTATAAAAAAAATTATCGTAAACTTTCCATAAAAAGAATATTTATCGTAAATTTTCTATAAAAAGAAATATTTTCATAAATTTTCTATAAAAAGAAATATTTTCATAAATTTTCTATAAAAAGGAAATTTATCGAAAGTTTTCCAGAAAAAGGAAATTTATCGTAAACATTCTATGAAAAGAAAATTTATCGAAAAATTTCTATAAAAAAAATGTCTCGAAAAATTTCTATAAAAGGATAATTTATCAAAAAATTCTATAAAAGGAAAATTTATCGTAAATTTTCTATAAAAACAAAATTCATCAAAAATTTTCTATAAAAAGAAAATTTATCGTAAATTTCCTATAAAAAGGAAATTTATCGAAAATTTTCTATAAAAAGAAAATTTATCGTAAATTTTCTATAAAAAGGAAATTTATCGAAAGTTTTCTGTAAAAAGGAAATTTATCGAAAGTTTTCTATAAAAAGAAAATTTATCGTAAATTTTCTTTAAAAAGGAAATTTATCGTAAATTTTCTATAAAAAAAATTATAGTTAATTTTCTATAAAAAGAAAATTTATCGAAAGTTTTCTATAAAAAGAAAATTTATCGTAAATTTTCTATAAAAAGGAAATTTATCGAAAGTTTTCTATAAAAAGAAAATTTATCGTAAACTTTCTTTAAAAAGAAAATTTATCGCAAATTTTCTATAAAAAAAATTATAGTTAATTTTCTATAAAAAGAAAATTTATCGTAAATTTTCTATAAAAAGACAATTTATCGTAAATTTTCTATAAAAAGAAAATTTATAGCAAAATTTCTATAAAAGAAGTTATCGACTTAATCTATGATTGATATTAAATAGATCCTTTTTGATCCATCTCGTAGTGGGCTGTTCAGTAAGTCCAAATTTCCCATTCCCTCCCTTAAACGTCTCTGCCAACCACAACATGTTAAATATTCCACATTTTCCCCAAAAAAGATACACCAACTCCAGAATGTGAGTGCGTGTGCATCTGTGTGTGTTTTTAATAAAAAACCGCTTCTGTATCATGTCTGTTTATCTGTCATTGTCTTTATATTTGTTTGTGGTTTTTATATTCGTATTTTCATTCTGATTTTGTTGCATCTTTTGGTTGAAGTTGTTATTGTTTCAGTTTTTTTTTTCGTTTTTTTTTCTGTTGTTTTTGTTGCTCCATACATATAAAACCACTTTACTTCCTTGTTTACTGACTGACTGCTCTGACAGACTGACTATTGGTTTTCTTAGTTCTGTATTCTGTGGTGGGTCGGTCGGTCAACAGTTGTTGAATCGTTGTTGATTGCATTTTGTTTCAGTCTTGTTGCTTCCGTACGAGGTTTTATTGTTGTACTGCAGCAGTTTCTTCTCATTTTGACTGCCCTTAAGGGCGCCCTGTAGTGTTAATAAATGAGAATGATTATGCCCAGCAACATCTTATACACCTACTATGTATGA
The DNA here is from genome assembly GCA_951394005.1 of Protophormia terraenovae. NCBI lineage: Eukaryota > Metazoa > Arthropoda > Insecta > Diptera > Calliphoridae > Protophormia > Protophormia terraenovae. The sequence continues at coordinate 23,624,342 of OX596075.1, forward strand.
ATGGCTACTACTAGTTATTACTACAATGTACTTGTGTTGTACTGTGCTGGCAAGCTATTTAACAGGAAACATACTGTGTTGTATGTTAATGTTATCTTGTTGTACTCCATGTGGTCTGACAAGAAACATTAACGAAAAATGAGGTGATGTAATCTTTGAGACCTGGAGACTATCTAGAAAGGGTGTTAAATAGAAGGCAAAAAATGCCGTTTGTTTTGCAATCTGAATTGTTATGTTTGGTTTAAATTTTCATAGGAATTTTTAAATTCGAAAGGTTTAAAATAAATTATTTAAAATTTATTTTTTTAAAGCAAATAATAATTTTTCTCTAATAAATTAGTTCTTAACTAGTCGTATAAAATTTAAAATTAGTTGACAGTTTTCTTATGTCTCATAATATAATTTAAATTTTGCATGATTTTGCCGAAATAAAAGAATCAAACAAAAATTGTATCATCGGAATAATGGATAGTGCGGAAAATTGAAAGATCTCTGGAGCCTTAAGTAGGGCTCATCTGATATACAGATATTTTTAATGCTTGTCTTATTTAGACAGTGATCGATCAGCTCATAGCGATAACTTTACTCGACAAAGTCTATCGCCTTCCTTTTGTGTTTCATGAAGACCTGCCCTATCATGGCCCTGGGGACTTCTTTCCCTCCATTATTCATTTCAGTGAAGCGAGATGCATTCAAAAATAGCCAATTTAAAAGCAGCTGCGCTACTAGGGCACATACAGATAGTAGGTAAGTAGGTTGGTTGAGGAAAGGGGCAGACTTAAATGATTTCAAGCATTATCGGCATAGACCTAAGTCAGCACATTGTCTTGTTGTACGCTCTCCAATTAATGCAAATAGAGTGCAAATCTACTTTTTATAGGAAATGTGTGAATTTCTTAACTTTCTCTATTCTAATCCTCGGAGAGGAGAAGGGTTTGGAATTTTTGATCGAGCGAAGGCTGGGCAGTAACAGAAAGTATTCCATCGATTTGATATATTTTGCTCATGCACAACATTCGTTACTGGTTCTTCTATATTGAGTGCCAGTTCGGTGCTATTCCCTAATTTATAGCCATTCATGTAGCTTCTAGTCCCCATAGGCAACTGAGTCTGTGTTCAATTAGATCAGGATTGGTGATCTGGTATCAGTGTATTAAGTTGGCAGCAATAGTTACATTAGGTATTCCGTCTGATATTTCCGCATTCTGCGTATATCCGTCCAATGCCTGGATTATCTATTGGTGATACGTTTTGTGTTCCCGCTTGATCCATTCTCTCATCATTTAGAGGTAACTTTCCGTACGAATCACTTCATATCTTTCTCGAATTTCCATCGATTCGACAAATGGAATTGTTTCTAAAGCCTTTGTTGTTTGTATCGCACCATTTATTTCTAGGAAGCACATTCGTTGAACCTTTTGTAAGATTTTTTCATTCTACTTCTTAACCATGGATGTCCAACATACTATTGTAGTATATGTTCGTAGAGGTCTAATTACGTATATAATTTTTGGTTTATGACCCTATTTAGAGCCTATTGCTCTTCTACATACATTTTGACCAACATCTAAGTGCTACATTTCCGAACCTGAAAAACACTTAATTATTTTACCTGGTTGGATATTTTAGTTTCCTTATCAAAAAGCCCAGGGTCGTCTTAATTTTTCTTGTGTAATGTGCAATCGTAATGTGCAATCTTAATTTTCCTTGCGAACAAGTTTCAGTTTTTTTCGGGCTTACGTTCAGTTCTTTTGAACGAGCCGTGATCAGTGCTGCTCTTCTGCATAATTGATTTGGTTTCCTTCCTCTTAGAAGTATTATGATCATGCAGATAATAAAGTTTTTTTTTGAAATTACACCTCTATTAGGGTCACTGATTATATGTTGCTTATATGCTTATACCTAAACGAGACCACTTGTCATACTAGAACTGATGGAATACAAATTCTGACTATGGCTGATATTTCAAGCTCTAATTTTCAAAAGGGCTGTACCCAATAGTAAATCTTCAATTGCGCTAAATATTGTTTGAGGAGAGGCACCAGGGATTTCATAATTTTTGTGATGCCGGATAGTCAAGCTGAATTAAAAGCTTTAGTTAGATAGAGAATAACAATAACTGTATAGATTCTTTGAATGAACCATGCGCAAACAATATGCTGGGTGTCTGGCCATGAAGAACATGCTGGCAATTAATGAATTGAGCTTCACAAAAAACACATGAGAATATTTTGAGCTCAATTGATTCTCAAATTGACTAATGCATTTATTTTTAAATTATTTCAAAACTGATTCTGATATGTATTACGATATTTGAATTTGATATACATGTATATTTATAGAATATAAATATTTTAACCCTCTAACGGTCACACCAAAATTTTATAAAATAAATTTACAGATTTAAATCAAAATAAAGATTTAAGATTAATGTCAACTAATAAATCAAATAATTAGATTTTTTTCTTTTGAAAATAATTTATATTTTAACTTCTTTTCGTATTCTAAACATTTATTAATTAGTTCCATAATAAACTAAATATCTAAATCTCAAATCCTCCAAAAATTTTACACTAAATATATTTTTGATCCGTGAATTGATTTTATAATTTTTTGCCTTAAAATTTAGAGGGTTAAGAGCTGGTAGGGAACTGAACATTTATAAATTTATTATTATTTTTTTTATCTTTCATGTAATCAACTCATTAATACGTATAATACGCATAGTTCGAGAGGTTTTCTTATATAAGAATCGCAAAAAAAAATTGTTTTCCATGTTAAGGCTAAACTTGTGAACGTATTTAGTGGGTGAGGGTTATACCTTATAACTCATTACGTCCAAAATAGCAGCTTGCCTAATTTACATCAAATCCTGTACACATTTTTAATTTTGTCGTTTAATTAACCCTTGCATGAAACTTTTGCTTAAAATATATCAAATAAAAGGTACAATGAATATCTATTTCTGTCTCTAACACTTTCAAAATAAAACATCTGCTTCTATATCAATTATAGTTAGCAAACACAGCAACAAAACAATTACTACTAGACTTAAAAAAGTGGAGACAAAATATTATTTATAAAATAGAAAAAAAAATCTATTTATTTATAAACAATCGCCTGTTTGTTGTTTAACTACTTGTTTAAATATGATTTTATTTTTTTAACAAACACATGACAATTCCAAGGAAACTAAAGTAGAATAGAACCCTACTACATATAAAAGTACTAGTAAAATGTTAAATAAAATAAACATTTAAACTATTTTTACAACTAGAAAAAAACTCTTGTCTGGTGTCATTTGGTAATGTAAATAATGTATTAAAACATACATAGAAGGTAATGAACAGTAGCCCTTTTGTTGGAAATCATAATGAAGGTGCACCTTTCGTGTTCGTTCATTCAAATATACACACATGAAAAAAACTAAATAAACAAATATACATATAAATGAATGAATAAATAAATAGATTTACAAATGAAATTGGTAAGAATATTGTAAAACAGTAGCAATGACATGGTAGTTTGCTTTAAAATAATACCTTAACATAATGTCTATGATCGACAGACAGACATTTGTATGGACAGACGGACGGACAGGAATGTCTATGCCTGATTATGAAATATAAAAGGGGTATCAATTATTTGAAAGGTATTAATGAGTTAAACAAATTTTAGGAATATTGTCTACGTCTACCAGTGCTAGTTAATATTTATTTATTTGTTTAAAATATTATTTTTATATACTACTTAAGAGTGCTTAAAAACATGATAAGTGAGTGGATGGTTGGCTCTAACAAGGGTTAATTAGTTAAATGTCGAACAGCAGACGAAAAATAAATACTAAGAACTAAATTAACAATAATTAATAAATTCTAGATCGAAATTCTATAATTTTATATCAAATACAAACAAATTTTTGTCAACTGAGATCAAGAAAATCTAATAAAAGTGAAATTGACAAAGTCAATTAAATAAAATGTCTTAATCACTGTCTCTGGTCAACTTTTCTACAGAAAAGTCTGGATCTAATCGAAAACTTTTCTATAGAAAAGTCAAGATCACTGTTTTGATCAACTTTTCTATAGAAAAGTCAAGATCACTGTTTTGATCAACTTTTCTATAGAAAAGTCAAGATCACTGTTTTGATCAACTTTTCTATAGAAAAGTCTCGATCACTGTTTTGATCAACTTTTCTATAGAAAAGTCTCGATCACTGTCTTGATCAACTTTTCTATAAAAAAGTCTCGATCACTGTCTAGATCAACTTTTCTATAGAAAAGTCTCGATCACTGTCTTGATCAACTTTTCTATAGAAAAGTCTCGATCACTGTCTTGATCAACTTTTCTATAGAAAAGTCTAGATCACTGCTTTGATCAACTTTTCTATAGAAAAGTCTAGAGTCGATCACTGTCTTGATCAACTTTTCTATAGAAAAGTCAAGATCACTGTCTTGATCAACTTTTCTATAGAAAAGTCAAGATCACTGTCTTGATCAACTTTTCTATAGAAAAGTCAAGATCACTGTCTTGATCAACTTTTCTATAGAAAAGTCAAGATCACTGTCTTGATCAACTTTTCTATAGAAAAGTCAAGATCACTGTCTTGATCAACTTTTCTATAGAAAAGTCAAGATCACTGTCTTGATCAACTTTTCTATAGAAAAGTCAAGATCACTGTTTTGATCAACTTTTCTATAGAAAAGTCAAGATCACTGTTTTGATCAACTTTTCTATAGAAAAGTCTCGATCACTGTTTTGATCAACTTTTCTATAGAAAAGTCTCGATCACTGTCTTGATCAACTTTTCTATAAAAAAGTCTCGATCACTGTCTAGATCAACTTTTCTATAGAAAAGTCTCGATCACTGTCTTGATCAACTTTTCTATAGAAAAGTCTCGATCACTGTCTTGATCAACTTTTCTATAGAAAAGTCTAGATCACTGCTTTGATCAACTTTTCTATAGAAAAGTCTAGAGTCGATCACTGTCTTGATCAACTTTTCTATAGAAAAGTCAAGATCACTGTCTTGATCAACTTTTCTATAGAAAAGTCAAGATCACTGTCTTGATCAACTTTTCTATAGAAAAGTCAAGATCACTGTCTTGATCAACTTTTCTATAGAAAAGTCAAGATCACTGTCTTGATCAACTTTTCTATAGAAAAGTCAAGATCACTGTCTTGATCAACTTTTCTATAGAAAAGTCAAGATCACTGTCTTGATCAACTTTTCTATAGAAAAGTCAAGATCACTGTCTTGATCAACTTTTCTATAGAAAAGTCTCGATCACTGTCTTGATCAACTTTTCTATAGAAAAGTCTCGATCACTGTCTTGATCAACTTTTCTATAGAAAAGTCTCGATCACTGTCTTGATCAACTTTTCTATAGAAAAGTCTAGATCACTGTCTTGATCAACTTTTCTATAGAAAAGTCTAGATCACTGTCTTGATCAACTTTTCTATAGAAAAGTCTAGATCACTGACTTGATCAACTTTTCTATTAAAAAGTCTAGATCACTGACTTGATCAACTTTTCCATAGATAAGTCTCAAGATCACTGTCTTGATCAACTTTTCTATAGAAAAGTCTAGATCACTGACTTGATCAACTTTTCCATAGATAAGTTCTGATCATTATCTGATTAAATATGAATAAGAAATGTGTTTATATGATAAAAAACCTCTTTTAAGAAAGATCAGATCAATAAACTTTTCTATAGAAAAGTCTTCATCTGATCGAAAACTTTTTTATAGAAAAGTCTTCATCTGATCGAAAATTTGTCTATAGAAATGTCGTTATCTGATCAAGAAACTTTTGTATAGAAAAGTCTTGATCTGATTAAGAAACTTTTCTATAGAAAAGACATGATCTGATCAAGAAACCTTTCTAGAAACTTTTCTATAGCAAAGTCTTGGTCTGATCAAAAATACTTGTCTTTAGACAGGTCTTTTCTAACGAAAAGTCTTGATTTTTTAAGATACTGTTCTATAAAAAGTCTAGATTATTGTCCGATCAAAAGCGTTTCTACAGTCTTGATCACTTTCTGATCAATTTTTTTTATAGAAAAGTCCTGATAAATTTTGATCTTAACATTTTAATAAGCTTTTTTTTAAGAATTTGAGACAATTTTTAATGTCTAACAAAAATTATTCTATGAATAATTTTTGTTAGGGATTGTAAAGTCTTGATTTCACTCTACACATTTTTATATTATAGTAATCAACGCATTGAATACATTCCGTCTTCAAAGAAAAACCGCAAGAATTTTAAATCAATCATTACACCATTATTTAACAATAAAAACTAAGTTCCCATTGTGGGAATTATAAAAAAAATTCTGAAAAATTTACTTATTAATTTATTGAAAAACCACAAAACAACAATACAAAATAATTGGTAAGACCCAATTCAAACCACCGCTAAAAATTTAAACCTTAACCTTACTTTTACGTTTCCACCAAATTTACTTTCAAAACAATAACAACAAAAACAATAAAATAAAATTTAAGTGAAAATAAAATAGCGAAATTTTCGTGTGTGTGAAAATAATTCCCAATAAGCCAAAATAAAAATTCAATTTCTATAGCCTGTGACCTAAAAGAATACGTGAGGGTTGGCAATTTAAATGCATTAAATTGACACTTTTTTTCGCACTCTTTATTCTATCTTTTATTTTTGGGATAAATTCAAATGCCGCGAAATAAATGGTACGTGCTTTTGGCTAGAGAAAATTTTCACAATAGTTCTATTGATATTCAATAAAAATATGATTATCATTTAAATGCTAAATGGCGAATGAGGCGAAGGACAAAACATTTGTAAATTGATTAACCCCTAATTGTTGTATTGCTCTGCTTTTGCTTTTGTTAGTTGGTCGAGTGTAAAGAATTTCAATTTTCATGTATTGTTTGGTGTAAATATGAATTGAAGAAAATAAACGCATTTCAATAAAACAAGTAACAACAAATTAATATGGCATTATGTATGGTCATTGATACATTGTCGATTTCTGCTGTTGAGTTGCATTGAAATGAGGCGAGTTGTCTAACAAGCTGTTTAGTTTATTCGGTTGATCGTTTTATATGTCATGGTTAATTAGTTGCTTAGTTAAGGGAGAGTGAGTGAGTGACTGATGTTTAGGTGAATGGATGTTGAATGATTCTTGGAAAATAGAAATTTTGAAAAATGTGGGAGTTTTTTTTTTTCTTTCTTGAATTTTAACAATAATAAAAAATGTTCCCAAAAGAAAGTTTGGACTTCTGAATGTATGGACAAAATGTTCTTAGTGTTTTATAATTGTCATGAATGAATACTATTTTGGTATAAGTAAATCTCTTCCTACAAAAATATTTTGAAATAATAAATCAACCCTTTCAAATAGTTCTCTGCTAGGAGGTTTAATATAATTTTAAATTATTATTTTGTTTTTAAACATGTTTCATAATAATATTTTAAAATTAAACTCCTATTATTTTCTTTCTCAAAAACATTCCTTCAATGGTTGAGTGAAAAACCGAACATATACATCACAATAGAAAAACAATTGTCATTGTGTCGTAATATTTCAGCAAGTCTTAGGATAAAAAATATTGCCACCACCGACAATATAACTCGAAACGGGGTTGCACGAGATATTTTTCATAGCGACCAAGCGAGAAGCCATAAAAGAAATCCAACATGAATTTCCCATGAAATTAATATGGCAGTAAAAACAATTAAAACAAATAAAAATATTTTTATATTCTACTGGGTTAAACAAAAATTTTATTGTCCAAAAAATATAAATTTATCATTTAGGCTTTCAGATCAGTTATGCTGAAAATCTAAAACAGAAAAAAAAAATGTATAGAAAAGTTTTTGATCTGACAGTGATTTAGACTTTTCTATAGAAAAGTTGATCAAGACAGTGATCGAGACTATACTTTTCTATGGAAAAGTTGATTAAGACAGTAATCTAGACTTTTCTATAGAAAAGTTGAACAAGACAGTGATCTAGACTTTTCTATAGAAAAGTTGATCAAGACAGTGATCTAGACTTTTCTATAGAAAAGTTCGATCAAGACAGTGATCTAGACTATTCTATTGAAAAGTTTTCGATCAAGACAGTGATCGAGACTTTTCTATAGAAAAGTTTTCGATCAAGACAGTGATCGAGACTTTTCTATAGAAAAGTTTTCGATCAAGACAGTGATCGAGACTTTTCCATAGAAAAGTTTTCGATCAAGACAGTGATCGAGACTTTTCTATGGAAAAATTTATGAAGACAGTAATCTAGACTTTTCTATAGAAAAGTTGATCAAGACAGTGATCTAGACTTTTCTATAGAAAAGTTGATCAAGACAGTGATCTAGACTTTTCTATAGAAAAGTTCGATCAAGACAGTGATCTAGACTATTCTATTGAAAAGTTTTCGATCAAGACAGTGATCGAGACTTTTCTATAGAAAAGTTTTCGATCAAGACAGTGATCGAGACTTTTCTATAGAAAAGTTTTCGATCAAGACAGTGATCGAGACTTTTCCATAGAAAAGTTTTCGATCAAGACAGTGATCGAGACTTTTCTATGGAAAAATTTATGAAGACAGTAATCTAGACTTTTCTATAGAAAAGTTGATCAAGACAGTGATCTAGACTTTTCTATAGAAAAGTTGATCAAGACAGTGATCTAGACTTTTCTATAGAAAAGTTGATCAAGACAGTGATCTAGACTATTCTATAAAAAAGTTTTCGATCAAGACAGTGATCTAGACTATTCTATAGAAAAGTTTTCGATCAAGACAGTGATCGAGACTTTTCTATAGAAAAGCTTTCGATCAAAACAGTGATCGAGACTTTTCTATAGAAAAGTTTTCGATCAAGACAGTGATCGAGACTTTTCTATAGAAAAGTTTTCGATCAAGACAGTTATCGAGACGTTTCTATAGAAAAGTTTTGGATCAAGACAGTGATCGAGACTTTTCTATAGAAAAGTTTTCGATCAAGACAGTGATCGAGACTTTTCTATAGAAAAGTTTTCGATCAAGACAGTGATCGAGACTTTTCTATGGAATTTAATTCGCGAATTAAATTTCGCGACCGCGAAATTTAATTCGCGAATTTTCCGCCAAAAAAATTCAACATGAAAACACGTTTCAGGTATCATCATTAATGAACATTGTAACGTAAATATTTTGGAAGATATTTGTATTTTTAAAAACCTCATTTTTGAGATATTACAAATCGCGAAATATTGCGGTTATCAAACTTAAACTCGGCATTTGCGTTACCAGCGTCAATATTAATATTCTTATCGAATTTCATTAAATTCGAATGATTTTTGGAAAAAATTTGCGATTTTTCAATTTTACTACAAACAAAACAATATCAGTTGCAACAAATATTTCGTATTTATTATGACATTTATTGTAATAACTCCTAAAATACTGCGAGTCCCAGAATGTCACTTACCACGCTTATAGAAAATATTTTAAGCATTAACATATATTTTTTTTAAATTTTTAAAAAGTCCACTTTACAATGCGTAAAAAGTCCACTTTTCGTACAAAATTCATATTCTGAAATAAGGACTGCGCATGAAAAAAATCCGTGCATGCTCTTGGGCTTATAACTTTTGATGTGGTGAAAATTAAACAATTCTGTTAACTGGTTTACATTTGTCGTTATGCTCACTAGCTATGTGCTATAGCAAAACTAGTTTTTCTTAAAATGAAAATTGAACAAAAAACACCAAAACACATAATAGAAATTTTTCATGAAATCTTATATCGGTCATATAAAACAATTGCTAGGAAGGCAGTTGTGTCAAAAAATACAGTTTCTTAGGTCATACTATTATACAAAGAAATCATGGTCACTGAATGGAAATCAGGTAGTGGAAGAAAAATAGTATCTTCAGTCTGTAGGACTCAGACAAAATGGAAAGGATTTTCAGAGAAATTCCCCTCATCTCTGGAAGAAAAGTGCCGCAAAAAGTTTATTGCTTTGAATTTTTATTAGAAAAGTTGAAAGGAAATTTAGCCTGAAGACGTATAAAGTACAAAAAAATCCTAATAGGAACGCAAAGCCAGAATTTGGAGGTAAAAAAATATCTTGAAAGTTCTTCAGACGAATTTTTCCATAATTGTGATCAGGGTATAATAGACGATGAAACGTTCGTACAGTCTTTCTTTTTTCAACTTCCTGGACAGGAATTCTATATTGCAGATACTAGAGTGATTATGCCAGAAAAATATCGCGAATCAAAGAAATCAAAATTCTCAAGAATGTTTTTGTTTTGGAATGCCATATGCATATGCGGGGAAAAAGCACTTCATTCATAAAAAATGGTTTCATTAACACAGAAATACACGTGAATGGGTGACTATGGAAAAGATTTCTCCCTTTCCTAAGAAAATACAGTGTATCCACTTTTTTCTGGCCTGTTCTAGCTTCTTCTCATTACAGCAACAAAACAATGGAGTGATAATAAAGAAATTGTTAGTGTTTGTACCGAAATATGCTAATCCATCAAATTGTCTGGAACTCCGAGCAATTGAAAGATATTGGGCTCTAGTAAAAAACAATTTAAAGAACATTAAAAGCTTAGCATATATTGAAGCAGAGCTTAAAAATAAGTGGACTTATTCGAGCAAAAAAGTGACCGAAACACAATAAAACCTCTAATTGGAAGAATTTTGGAAAATATCAGATATTTTCTTAAAAACCAACAGAAAATAATTTGTTTTTTTTTCTGTGTTTAGAACTTGCACATAACAGTCATCAATAAAAATATAATTTAAAAAAAATTCGCATATTGGTTTAGTTTCTATAAGCAGATTTCCATGCATGGATTTTTTCGTGCGCAGTCCTTTGAAAGACCACTCATTGAAAAAAGAAAACGAAGAAGAGAATGGCAAAAAAAAAAAAAAAAACAGATCTCCTGCGGCAAAGCAGATGCTGTCTGCTGCAAGTAAAATACTCAGAAGTGCCCTTCTACATATTAGAAGAGGATCGCAGAAATATAAATTATATTAACGAAAGCAGTTACAAATATTAAACCACTAGTAGAGGGACAAAGTCCTTTAAGAAGAGCTAATGGCACCTGGGCAAGGAGCGCCAAAGATAAATCCTTAATATTTGCTCACCACTTAAGTAATGTTTTTCAACCAAACCCTCCAATGAACGACTTTGTTTTTGGGGGAACATTACAATCACATATTTTCAGGTAGCGAAACGTTAACTATAAGGCAAGAGGACATACGAAAAATCATAAATAAGAATCTTAAACTGAGGAAATCACCAGGCTATGAGTGGCTATAGTAGTTCTAACTTCTTTATTTAATGCGATCTTGACACAAGGCGTTTTTCCAAAAGCATGGAAAACTTCGCAGATCATTTTGATACAAAAGCTAGGAAAAGATTTGACAGTACCAATGTCGTATAGACCAATTAGTCTACTTTCATGTTTATCTAAGGAATTTGAGAAAGTATTCCACAGGAAAATAATACCATTATTTATTTGAGCAAAATATTATCCAAGTTTATCAGTTTAGTTTCCGTGAACAACATGGAACTATCGAGCAGGTAAATAGTTTAGCTGGAGAGATAAGGAAATCTTTTGAACCTAAAAAGTATTGCACTGCAATATTCTTGGATATCGCCCAAGCTTTTGACAAAGTTTGACCATTGCTGTATCTAATTTACACCTCAGATTTACCTATGAATACCAACTTGACTATATCAACGTTTGCCAATGATACCGCTATTTTAAGTTTTCACGTGGATCCATGGATAGCATCTAGAGAATTAGATAAATACTTTAAGAATGTGGAGACGTGGTTTAAAAATTGAAATAAATTACCTTGGTATTCATTTAGACAAACGTCTTACATGGCGTCAACACATTGAAGGCAAGAGGCTTCATATAAAAATTCAAACTTTAAATCTCCATTGGCTAATCAGCAACAAATCTAAATTAAGCCTTGACTGTAAGTCATCCTGTATAAGACTATCTTAAAACCATTTGTGACATATGGTATCCAATTATGGGGAACGTTAAGTAACACCAGTATTGATGTTATACAGAGGGCACAATCGAAAATCCTTAGGACTATGACAGATGCGCCATGGTACATAAGGAACGAGAACATCCACAGAGACTTAGAAGTAACATTAGTAAAATAAGAATTTGAAAAAATTCTTATTTTACTAATAGCAAGATTGTTATCAGGAACTGAATCTGAAGCAAGACTTCGTAGAAGTGATTTACCTTTCTACTAAGGACCCTTTGCCAATCATGGCTCTCAGCTGAGAGCAAATAGTTTTTATTTTTAGATATAAGATTTATATACATATTCTTGGGCCTAAGAAGTAAAGGTAGATACAATTATTTTATAAAAACAGTACAAAAAAAGTAAAACTTACATATTTTATTTAAACGCCCAAGAGTTATGAAGATATTAAGCCTGATGACCGTATTAAAAAATAATGTGGGTATAGCTTAAAGCCAATTTTAATTAAATTTTCATTATTATTTTAATACCCTACACCACCAAAGGTGGTTGTTTTAATACTCTACACCACCAAAGGTGGTTGGGGTATTATGTGTTTGTGCAGAAGTTGTAACGCAGAGAAAAAATCTTCGGACATCCATCTTAAAGTATATCGTTCGACTCAGAATCACGATATCCGTCCGTCTGGTCGGCTGGCTGGCTGGCTGGACGGCTGGCTGGCTGGCTGGACGGCTGGCTGGCTGTCCATGTTTTGAAGATAATTTGATGAAATTTATTACATATGCTTTTTTCAATACAAGGACAAAGCCTATTGAATTTGGTTATGATCGGCCCATTATTTCACCTAGCCCCCATACAAATGTCCTCCCGTAATAAAGTTTTAACACATAAAGATGCCTTAAAAATATGAATATTTTAATGAAATTTAGTACAAATAAGTTTTATATCAACAAAAATCCGTCTGCCAAATTTCATGAAGATCGGTACATAACTGACCATAGCTCCCATATAAATTCCTCTCCCGAAAATCACTAACGTGCATAAATCCCATACAAATGTTAGTATGATGTTAATATTTAGCACAAGTAAGTTGTATATAAGTAAGAACAAAATTGTGTGGATCGTAATGGTAGGGTATCATATAGTCGGGCTTGACCGACTATATCTTCTTCTCTCGTTTTTTTTTAACTTTTTTTTTTTTTTTGATATTTTATTGAACCAAATTGGAAAAGTCGTTTTCAAGATAAGTAACAATATATGGTGTAACCAGGTTAATTTTAAAAATAGCGATTAATGGCGTAGCGAAAACCAGATATCTCCCGTGAAATACGTGGTGTTGATCTAACTAAGTTTATAGTCTAAATCATTTGATCTATACTCTCATTAGATCATATAGCTGGTGTATATAACATTCTATATAACATCAATGTTTAGGTTTCAATGAAACCTAAATGCATAAGACACCACGAATGCTGATGAAGTGTGTAGCAGCACCGAAAATATGTATTCCATTCTGCTGGTGTCTAATTATAGTCCACAAACTCTGCTTTGGCACAGCCAAACATATACAAGAAGGTAATTTACGATTGCAAACTTGTTTAATCAAGGTTAACTTCTGAATCCCCGGTATTTCTTAACGAGATAGTGAGAAATAAAAATGTTAGGCTTATTTGGGTTCAAGGGCACGACTACTGTCCTGGTAACTATATTGCTGATAAAATTGCCAAGCAGAGGACGAATTTTGATGACTAGATGATTTATCACCTGGTTAGCATTCTATTAGTGCAAGGATATTGCAACTGGTAATCCTAGGTATTGCTCAACGCATATGGGAGATTGAGCAATATATACCGCATAGCAAGAACCATATGGCCCAGGTTTAATGGGTCTAGTACAAATTATCAATTTAACCACAACCGTCGTGGATTTTAAATCGATTTTTCCCCTTAGTGTACTACATAAGTATTTTCTATCAGTTTTTTAAATAATGTAGCGATAAAATAAATAACATTTTTAATATATTAATACTCATTTATCTTTTCTAAGAATAACTTTAGGGACTGATTCAGCTCAACAATAAAATTGTTTGAAAATAAAATTTGTATGGAAATAACTCAATTTTTTTTAATATTTTTTAGTAGTTTTCATAAAATTTTTAATTTCAAACTATTGTTGTGCTGAATCAGGCCCTTAATCATACATAAAGTTTTAGTTACTGAATTTCTTAATTTCTGTGTATTTTTCTTTCAATGTAAACTTACTAAATCATAATTATTTTACTTAAGTAAGTGTAAGTCCTTCGATTGACAAAAACTAATGTGTTTCCCGAGCATATTTTCTATTGACTAAATATGAAAAGTATATCATAACATCATCAGCTGCATGGATATATTTTTTTAACTAAAATAAAAACTTTATTAAATGCATTCAACAAATTTTTTGTTAAATGTCTAAAAGCATTCGATATGCGATCTATATCTTTAAATAAAGTAATATAAATAATAGAAATGTTTTCTTTATATAAAATAACTTAGCTACTAATCATTTCATCTAATTCACATACATGTATTTAATATTCTTTTCAACAAAAATTCCTTTAAAATTTTCAAAACGTCAAATATGATTTCAAAAATGTCAACAAAAAATGACACATGATCCAAGTTATTGAAATGTGGATAAATCAAAAAGATTTCAATCATCAAATCAACTGAATAGAAAAATCAAATTGATAAAAGTGGAATAAAAAAAAAAAAGAAAACTAATACGAAAACAAAAGATCACAATCTACTGCTTACGATTCAATGAATTTTGTACAATTTTAAGAGGCTACATACTTACACACGAAATACAATGAAACTATAAAAAAAAATAAAAGAAATACGATTAGACAACAAATGACAATTGAGGTAACACGGTATGATTAGAATGAGTGAAAGAAATAAGAACAAACGTTTGACAAGCCAGTTAAAAAAACTTTGATAAAGATGACACTGAAAACAATGACGAAGGAGTAAAGGCCCAATGAATTTGATGATGAAGGTAATTAATTGGTTTTGATACTTTTGATTTTATTTTTTTCATAAGATGACGATCTTTATAAAAAAGAGAAGCAGATTATAAGAATTCAAAGAAAAAAAATTTTATTTGTTGAATATGTTAAGCATATTTATGATTAGAAATATAAAACAAATGTTAACCAAGTGTAAAAAAATATTTCTTTCAATCATAATTCTAGGAAGACCAAGAATTTTAATATTAATTTATTCATATTTCAGGCTGCTTTATTATTTTAACACACTTTTTTTGAAGAATTCCATAATAAGATATTCTGAAGAAAATATTGCGTTCTTTGAAAATTGGATCAGTTTATAAACAAATCATTTTGATCAAACCTGCTGCATTCTAATGTTAATATTTTTTCTTCTTAAAAAAAATATTTTTCAAAATCAATTGTATTAATGATGTCAAACATCTGTTGATGTTTAAAATGAAAATACAAATAAGTTTTTGAAACATAAAACACTTTTAAGTGTTTTTTTAGTAGTTTAAGTTTTTTTTTTATTTTTATAAAATGCAATTTGTCTGACAAAAGCCAGACGAATTAAGCTTAACATTACAATGTTCTGTGATTAATAAAATTATTAAAATAGATTTCCAAAAATTTTCTTTAACTCAGGAGCCTAACGACAGAATTTGCTTTAAAAAAAGTTGGCTTTTTAAACAAACACTTTAAGGGAACCAATATATTTTTTTTTTTTTTTTTACTTTAAAAACAGTTTTACTTTTTTATTTTCTTAGCTTTTCAACAATCTAATTTACAACTTAATTAACAACAAATTATAAACTGACAATTGATATTTAACATGATAAGTAATTACCACAAGATTCCAATGAAAAATTATTTTAAGAGTAGCTATAATAGGGACACTTGGAAAAAGTATTTATTTAAAATAATATGACTAAGTAGCTACTTAATGAATAAAAAAGAAAAGTTAAGAACAAAAAAAAAAAAAAAAAACGTCTGTAAAATGTAATGAGTAACTACAGTGTAAACAGATGCCATAGTCTGGGGAACATTGATAAACAATAGAACAGAGGAAAAATAAATAAATAGTATTTAGAACGTATATTTAAACAAGCTAAAGTCAACAGACATATTTTCTTGGATAAAGAAGGCATACGGAAATTCAAGGCTAAAAAAAGGAAAAAATCGATTAAAAATCGACGAATATTAACCGCATCGGTTTCTTGAAACCGTTTGTTTACACATTTTTTTTAATTCCAAACTGAATTTGATACAAATTGTTATCAATTTTCATAAATGATTTCAACACCAAGTGTTGAATACATACATAAGAAAAGTTTTTATACTTATCAACTGAAAGGTAGCAAGGGACTACAGATTGTTATAAATGGTATTGACTCTAGTGTCGAACCTATTGAAATCAGGAAAAGCTTGGAGGACAAAGGCTTCAAGATTAAAAATGTGAAATCGGGAGAAAATTCCTCAACCGCTTTTCCGTGTGGAACTAGAACCCGGTGATATGAAACTGAAAAAAAATGAAACTCACCCTATATATAACATAAAATATTTATTACATCGCAAAATCACTGTAGAAGAACCACATAAACAATCGGGCCCAGTCCAATGTATAAATTGTCAAAAATATGGTCATACCATGGCTTATTGTAAATTGCCACCCGTATGTGTAGTTTGTGGAGAGTTACACAATTCATCGCATTGTAATAAATCTAAAGATGACTCTAAATTAAAAAAATGTAGTAATTATGGAGGAAACCATACTGTAAACTACAGAGGCTGTCCCGTATACTCTATCGTTAATAAATCACTAAGCCAGAAATCGAGAATTTCCCCCGTTCAACCATTAAATACTCTCAAGGTAAATTACCCGTCACCCGTTACAACAGTCATCTGACAACAAAGCTTCGTACGCAAACATTCTTAAGAACAACCAAGCTTTACCGCAGGACTATCAACACCAAAATAAATTTAATCTCAATTTGAACCCAAAGGCAAAAGAGCAAATTCCCATTTTCAATTTTACTCGGCTGGAAGCTACAATCGATTCTCTCGTTCAATCGGTAAATAATTTTACAAATTCAATGAGCAATATGAAGCAAGAAATGCTTAAAATGCAATCTATGTTATTGCCGGCTGTGCTGAACAAACCATGAACTGCCTAAAAATATGTTTTTTGGAACGCCAACGGCATTCGCCAACACAAAAATGAAGTCATGACCTAGATATAATGTTAGTCTCAGAAACCCATTTGACGTCCAGAAGCTTATTTAGGATAAACGGATATGCTTTTTATGACACTAAAGATGCAAGAGATAATGCATGTGGAGGCTCTGGCATTTTAATAAAAACCCGTATCAAACAATCACTACTTAATGTGTAATCTTCGTGAAGATTATCTTCAAGCTACAACAATCTGTATTGATGATTGTTATACAAACTTAGTGTTTTCATATTCACCCCCCAGGTTTTCAATTTCTGAAAATCAATATGAAAATTTTTATAAATCACTAGGACCCCGTTTCCTGGCAGCTGGCGATTATAACGCTAAGCATACATTCTGGGGATCACGACTTATAACCCCTAAAGGTCGTGTATTGTTTAATACAATTTCTAAAATGGGTTTGAATGTTATTTCGAGCGGAGAGCTAACATACTGGCCTACTGACCCAAATAAAATACCGGATGTCATCGATTTCGAGGAATTTACCAAGGGAATTAATTTATGTTAAATCTTCATTAGAATTATCTTCAGATCATTCACCCAATTTTGTTACTATATTGAACCCCCGAGAAATTGTATACCCCACTAGTATCTCAGCTATATCCAACACAAGAATAAACTGGTTGAAATATAAAAAATATATTAGCACTCATTGCACGGAAAATATATCGCTGAGAACACCAGAAGATATCGATCTCTCTCTCAAAAATTTTGAAAAAGTTTAAAACTTGCTGCTGAACATGCTACCCTAACCCCCCGTCAAAACAGATATAATAGAATTTATTCTGTGGATGTCGAACGGCTCTTGATTGAAAAAAGAAGAGTTCGAAGAGAGTGGCAACTCCACAGATCCCCTCAACTCAAATCAAAGCTAAGAGAACGCCAAAAATGCCTTAATAAGCTGCTAGAGTACCGAAAAACTGAATCACTGAATAAATATCTGGAAAATCTGGATGCTACCCCGTATTCGAATTACTCACTATGGCGAGCTACGAAAAATCTGAAAAGACCAGTTACAAGTAGACCTCCCCTACACAATATAAATGGAGGCTGGGCAAGAAACGATAGCGAAAAGGGGATAAATTAATTTATAATTTATAACTTATAATTTATAATTTATAATTTATAATTTATAATTTATAATTTATAATTTATAATTTATAATTTATAATTTATAATTTATAATTTATAATTTATAATTTATAATTTATAATTTATAATTTATAATTTATAATTTATAATTTATAATTTATAATTTATAATTTATAATTTATAATTTATAATTTATAATTTATAATTTATAATTTATAATTTATAATTTATAATTTATAATTTATAATTTATAATTTATAATTTATAATTTATAATTTATAATTTATAATTTATAATTTATAATTTATAATTTATAATTTATAATTTATAATTTATAATTTATAATTTATAATTTATAATTTATAATTTATAATTTATAATTTATAATTTATAATTTATAATTTATAATTTATAATTTATAATTTATAATTTATAATTTATAATTTATAATTTATAATTTATAATTTATAATTTATAATTTATAATTTATAATTTATAATTTATAATTTATAATTTATAATTTATAATTTATAATTTATAATTTATAATTTATAATTTATAATTTATAATTTATAATTTATAATTTATAATTTATAATTTATAATTTATAATTTATAATTTATAATTTATAATTTATAATTTATAATTTATAATTTATAATTTATAATTTATAATTTATAATTTATAATTTATAATTTATAATTTTGTAATTTATAATTTATAATTTATAATTTATAATTTATGATTTATAATTTATAATTTATAATTTATAATTTATAATTTTGTAATTTATAATTTATAATTTATAATTTATAATTTATAATTTATAATTTATAATTTATGATTTATAATTTATAATTTATAATTTATAATTTATAATTTATAATTTATAATTTATAATTTATAATTTATAATTTATAATTTATAATTTATAATTTATAATTTATAATTTATAATTTATAATTTATAATTTATAATTTATAATTTGTAATTTATAATTTATAATTTATAATTTATAATTTATAATTTATAATTTATAATTTATAATTTATAATTTATAATTTATAATTTATAATTTATAATTTATAATTTATAATTTATAATTTATAATTTATAATTTATAATTTATAATTTATAATTTATAATTTATAATTTATAATTTATAATTTATAATTTATAATTTATAATTTATAATTTATAATTTATAATTTATAATTTATAATTTATAATTTATAATTTATAATTTATAATTTATAATTTATAATTTATAATTTATAATTTATAATTTATAATCTATAATTTATAATTTATAATTTATAATTTATAATTTATAATTTATAATTTATAATTTATAATTTATAATTTATAATTTATAATTTATAATTTATAATTTATAATTTATAATTTATAATTTATAATTTATAATTTATAATTTATAATTTATAATTTATAATTTATAATTTATAATTTATAATTTATAATTTATAATTTATAATTTATAATTTATAATTTATAATTTATAATTTATAATTTATAATTTATAATTTATAATTTATAATTTATAATTTATAATTTATAATTTATAATTTATAATTTATAATTTATAATTTATAATTTATAATTTATAATTTATAATTTATAATTTATAATTTATAATTTATAATTTATAATTTATAATTTATAATTTATAATTTATAATTTATAATTTATAATTTATAATTTATAATTTATAATTTATAATTTATAATTTATAATTTATAATTTATAATTTATAATTTATAATTTATAATTTATAATTTATAATTTATAATTTATAATTTATAATTTATAATTTATAATTTATAATTTATAATTTATAATTTATAATTTATAATTTATAATTTATAATTTATAATTTATAATTTATAATTTATAATTTATAATTTATAATTTATAATTTATAATTTATAATTTATAATTTATAATTTATAATTTATAATTTATAATTTATAATTTATAATTTATAATTTATAATTTATAATTTATAATTTATAATTTATAATTTATAATTTATAATTTATAATTTATAATTTATAATTTATAATTTA
Organism: Protophormia terraenovae; assembly: GCA_951394005.1. Taxonomy (NCBI): domain Eukaryota; kingdom Metazoa; phylum Arthropoda; class Insecta; order Diptera; family Calliphoridae; genus Protophormia; species Protophormia terraenovae. The sequence goes on from OX596075.1 coordinate 23,644,775, forward strand.
TAATTTATAATTTATAATTTATAATTTATAATTTATAATTTATAATTTATAATTTATAATTTATAATTTATAATTTATAATTTATAATTTATAATTTATAATTTATAATTTATAATTTATAATTTATAATTTATAATTTATAATTTATAATTTATAATTTATAATTTATAATTTATAATTTATAATTTATAATTTATAATTTATAATTTATAATTTATAATTTATAATTTATAATTTATAATTTATAATTTATAATTTATTATTTATTATTTATTATTTATTATTTATTATTTATAATTTATAATTTATAATTTATAATTTATAATTTATAATTTATAATTTTTAATTTATAATTTATAATTTATAATTTATAATTTATAATTTATAATTTATAATTTATAATTTATAATTTATAATTTATAATTTATAATTTATAATTTATAATTTATAATTTATAATTTATAATTTATAATTTATAATTTATAATTTATAATTTATAATTTATAATTTATAATTTATAATTTATAATTTATAATTTATAATTTATAATTTATAATTTATAATTTATAATTTATAATTTATAATTTATAATTTATAATTTATAATTTATAATTTATAATTTATAATTTATAATTTATAATTTATAATTTATAATTTATAATTTATAATTTATAATTTATAATTTATAATTTATAATTTATAATTTATAATTTATAATTTATAATTTATAATTTATAATTTATAATTTATAATTTATAATTTATAATTTATAATTTATATTTTATATTTTATAATTTATAATTTATAATTTATAATTTATAATTTATAATTTATATTTTATAATTTATAATTTATAATTTATAATTTATAATTTATAATTTATAATTTATAATTTATAATTTATAATTTATAATTTATAATTTATAATTTATAATTTATAATTTATAATTTATAATTTATAATTTATAATTTATAATTTATAATTTATAATTTATAATTTATAATTTATAATTTATAATTTATAATTTATAATTTATAATTTATAATTTATAATTTATAATTTATAATTTATAATTTATAATTTATAATTTATAATTTATAATTTATAATTTATAATTTATAATTTATAATTTATAATTTATAATTTATAATTTATAATTTATAATTTATAATTTATAATTTATAATTTATAATTTATAATTTATAATTTATAATTTATAATTTATAATTTATAATTTATAATTTATAATTTATAATTTATAATTTATAATTTATAATTTATAATTTATAATTTATAATTTATAATTTATAATTTATAATTTATAATTTATAATTTATAATTTATAATTTATAATTTATAATTTATAATTTATAATTTATAATTTATAATTTATAATTTATAATTTATAATTTATAATTTATAATTTATAATTTATAATTTATAATTTATAATTTATAATTTATAATTTATAATTTATAATTTATAATTTATAATTTATAATTTATAATTTATAATTTATAATTTATAATTTATAATTTATAATTTATAATTTATAATTTATAATTTATAATTTATAATTTATAATTTATAATTTATAATTTATAATTTATAATTTATAATTTATAATTTATAATTTATAATTTATAATTTATAATTTATAATTTATAATTTATAATTTATAATTTATAATTTATAATTTATAATTTATAATTTATAATTTATAATTTATAATTTATAATTTATAATTTATAATTTATAATTTATAATTTATAATTTATAATTTATAATTTATAATTTATAATTTATAATTTATAATTTATAATTTATAATTTATAATTTATAATTTATAATTTATAATTTATAAAATATAATTTATAATTTATAATTTATAATTTATAATTTATAATTTATAATTTATAATTTATAATTTATAATTTATAATTTATAATTTATAATTTATAATTTATAATTTATAATTTATAATTTATAATTTATAATTTATAATTAATGATTTATAGCTTATAATGTATAATTTGTTATTTACAATTTATGATGTATAATTTAAAATGTTTTTAATTGCTGTGTTAAACTGCTTAATCTGCTCTCTTTTAGATACAATTTTTTTTTTCGTATACACCCTTTATTTCACCTAATCTTAAGCTCCTTGTCTTTGTTTAAAATTGTCTTCCATTATTGTTTTAATTTTTTTTTTTTTTGTAGCTGTTTAAACAGAAGTTCAATGTTCAAGTTCATGAACTTGTAGCTCTATTATAGTGCCATGTTATTGGACTTTTGGTCTTTTCATATATACAGTTGAATGTGTTTCCTATATTCAACTTTACACTTTCCTTATGGCTAAACAAAGTAAATATATGTATATAGTACATTTCATTCTATAGCCTGCAACTAGTACTTTCAACGTAATACAGGCGGCCTGTGTTGTCAACACGCTTTCTAAAACAACTAAATAAATTTATTGTCTCGCAAACACTTGAAACAAATAATTTCAAATGTAACGAAATGAAAGAAAACACTCATACCAACAAGAATATTTATTTGAAATGTAAATAATTGTTACAAATCTAAATAGAGTTTTGTTTCATTTTGTTTTCTTTTATTAAAAAGTTTTTTTTAATTCTTAGTACAAAGCATAATTGTGTGGTTTCAGATAAGAGACAAACACAAATTTTATTTTGTTTTATTTAATTTATTTTTTTTGTCTTTTGGTTCTAATAAGGTTTCCTTGTGTAAACATAGATAGAAAGTTAAATGTTGCACGAGACATAAAGACATTCACCTTCATGAACACGAAATAGGAGAAATGTTTTCCTTTTATACACCGACAAAAAAGTAAGGTCGTCTTCACCATTTTACAATTTTTATGGCAGATGGAACTTAATTTACAGTGGTGATATATGAACAATAAAATGAGCTTCCGATAATTGATATTCCCCATATTATAGCTACTTCTTTTCTATAAAACACATACTGTAATTATTTACTAAAGAAGACGATGGAATCTCTTGACTTTCGGAAGTAAACTTTTAGCTACTTCACCTAATTTATTTCTCTAAGTGCATTACAAGTTCAACTCTTAGACTTAAGCACCAGCATTACCTACAATCTTTTTCTTTATCCACATTATATCTGTAAGTTAAATATGTTTTATCTTTTTCTGTCTGTAGTTAAGTTTACAAATGTTTACATACACTCTTCTTTTTTCTACATTTTTGTCTTTTAAATACTATAGTATTTTTTAATAATATTTTTTAAAGCAAATACTAAGCTTTTCTGTTTTTTTTACCTGTAACATAAGATTACCTTATTGTTTTAAATATATTTACTCGTACCATTAAATAAAAAATAAATAACATAAGCATAAAGAACAAAGTCTATTTGTTGAAGGGATTTAGGTGATTTTTTATTTTATTTTTCTCATTCTTTATTTAAGCTAGAGTATTTATGAATAAATATTTTTATTTTTATTCGTAAAATACTTAGAAATCTCGACTGCTTGTAAAGTCTTATATAAATAAAACCCAATTTGTTTAAAGCTTTTCGAAGCAAATACTTTCAATTTTATTTAAATTGTAATACCAAATGAAAAAAAAGTTTTAAGAGATTTATGGATAAAGAAAAATTAAATCTTATTATAGATATAATAAATAAATAAATTTAGAGTTAACAATTTGTATAAGACCTAATATCAATGCAGGTGAATGGTCTATAATAAAAGTAATTTAAAAGAAAATATATTTTAAAAATTTTATACTTTCATTCGTAATAGAAACAAATACAAAAAAATAATTTGCAATTCACTACGGGTCTCTTAAAGTTTAAACGAATAGTTGCCAACTCTCTACACATAAAATTTTATTTAGATTTTTTTCTTTATTGATCGCAGTAAAAAAGACGTAGCTATTTCTTATCCCAAATGGGATTTTGTTTTATGTAAGGCCCTAAGAGTACACTTGAAAATCCTTAGGAATTATAAAAGACCTTCTCCACAATGCTATGGAATTTGTTGGTATCAAATCATTGAAATCGAATGGTTTACGCAGACGAAGTCTAAGTGTCTGTGTTGAAATTTGACGGAAATCTGAATCCCTCAACATCCAACTTATAAGCAGAAGTTGCTCTCTAGGTTGCTGAAATTTATTTTAAAAAAACTTTGGAACCATTTAAGAAAATATAGGAAAACATTTTTCTTATTTCAGGTTTATCAAAATGACAACAAAGACCATATCGCTCCTACTTAAAGTGGGGATGGTGATTTAGATCATCCTGTACCACTCTAAAGCAGTATAAGTTGCATTTCTGTTTCCATTAGTAAAGAAAAAATAAGGAGTTACGTTTTCGGACTAAGTGTGAATGGCAGTAAACTATTACACTGGTCGACAAAGAAATCTTCCACCAAAGACGAATAGTTGAACTTGATGCATTTTGATGTGCTAAACACGAATCTGCTTTCAGTTTTTTCCATCAGGTCTGGATTCTTTTATGGGAGTGTCTAATATTTCGCCCATAGTAAGGCCATTACTCTAATATATTTCCTCATAACTCAAGAACAGTGTGTACGATTGACATAAGTGATACAAAATGAAATTGAAAAAAGATTCGGCCGTGCTGAATCTTTGATACCCTTCACCATGTTACTTAGTACCATATTACCATTTTTGTATGTATGTATTTATGTACGTATGTATGTATGTATGTAGTTCTTGCTCCATAACTCTGTTGTTTATGAACGAATTGGGTTTTTGCGAAAGCCGTAGCTTATATAGGAGCTTCAAAAAGTCAAATAACGCGTTTTGGCCGATATCTGGAATATAGTGGACCGATTTTTTTTTTTCATCAAAAGAATTTTAAGAAAGGTCTTGAATTTTTTGTGCGAAAACGAAGTCGCTATCTTTTATAGGATCCGAGAAAAGCCGACAACAAATACGATTTTTTGGGGGTATCTTCGGTTTTTTGCCGATATCTCAGTTATATATCAACCGATTCTGCGCTTTTCTAAGGAATATTTCTAATAGTTTGATATATAAATCATATATATCCGGTAACTGGGGCTTTATAAAAACTGATTTCAACAGACAGACGGTCAGACGAACAGACGGACATCTTTATACATCTTTATATATACTTTTTGGGGTCTTAGACTGAAGGGTATAAAAAGATGCATCTTAAATTGTCTTTAAGATATGTCAACAATATTTTTTATTCGCTCAATAATTTTAGAGTTATGGATCAAAATTTTGACAATTTTAAAAAAAAAAAATTTCGCTACTAATTACCGAATAATTACGGAAATATTATCTGGACAAAAAATTATGTAAATTCAGCTCAAAGAAAATTTAAGTCGATATATATTGGAGTTTAATATATCTTAATAGGACAAACTGTTCTCGAGTATCTGATCCACCTATTCTTTATTTAAAACGAAATTTTTTTTTTTTTTCCACGAGTGTATTTCCACTTAACTTTAGGTATGCATGCGTATCCAATCTTAACTGTGAATGCAATCAAGATTTGTGCATCAATTTCTATGATACGTGGCTTTATTTACTCGTAGTTTTGACAGCTTTGAGATAAAGATGATAAAGTGAAACATTTTTGATGTTTTCACTTTTAAAAAGAAGTTTTAGTAAAAAAATGACTTAAAGCCAATTTTATTTCCCACATTTTGGTGTAATACATACTTGTATAAATCGTGCATACCGTTCTCGAGTTATAATGAAATGTACTCGAGTAATCGGCTTATTTAGAACGCAATATTAGACACGCCCATAAAAAATCTAGACCTGATGGGAAAAAACTGAAGGAGCACGAAAAATATTTGATATTTGCTAAGGCATGTGATAGTGAATTAATATTCTTGATTTAAATTAATAATTCTAAGATGTTGTTCTTGACAGAATTTAGTGATGAAGACACAGTAGCAGAGGCTTGTAAAACTAGAACAGACAATCCATAGTATACAGGTATATGGATAAACTTATAATATAGAAGGCTAATATAAAAGCGAAGAGCACTATAATAACCATTTGTTATCTCTTGTAATAGTAATTCGCTTCACAATACGGATAATAAAAACAAGTTCGCTAATTTCAACTAAAAAAATTCCATTGCAGTTTCAATAGAATAGTGAAACAGCATACATAGTAACGGTCCTCCAATTAAAAGAGTTGAATAACTTATGGCACAATAGCCTGCATGCATCCAAAAATGAGAATTGTATTCCACTTTTATTGGGATATAGGTGAGGTGATATGAAATAGAAATAAGACGATCAGATGAAATGAAGTATTTTTTTTACATCATTTCAAAAATTGAAGACATATAAATGATTCTTTAGACACATGAAAAAATATTTAAGTATTCCCATACCTCAAATATTTTGAGCATAAAAATCGATTCACTCGACACGGCACTTGCCTCCACTTTTACAATGGATTTTTTTATTTTTTTTTTGTCAAATATCATCGTATATCTCGCAGATATTTCCTTCCTTCCTTCAACGATGGATTTGACTTGTGAATTTTTAGTGTCTTCACTGAAGAATCCACTGATTATGATTACATGGATACTAGAGTGTCCTGAGGAAAGATTTTTCAAGATTTCGATGCAGGAAGACCCCTCAAACGATACGTAAAAATTTGCTAAATTTGAAAAAAAAAAAAAAAAAAAATTAAAAGTGGTCTTCAATTCCCTACCAGCGATTAAAAAATTATGGGTCCCATACATTTGGTCAAAAAAAATTTCAATTTTTTACTCAAAATGTGTATCAAAAAATTTGTAATTTTATGCTGGTTATGGAAAAAAATATTTTAAAAATTATTATAAGTTATGGGATTTTGTTTCGCTAGAAGACTTTTTAAGGCATTATGATGAAAAATTTTTGTAAAAATTTGGAAAACATATATTATATTATATTATATTATCAGCAATACTTACTAAAATGAAAATTTTTAATATTTTAGCCATAAAGGAATCAAAATTATAAAATTCTTATCCATTTTTTAAGAAAAATATCGAAAAACTTTTTTCATGATGTACTAAAATGGCGATTTATGATGGTCCAACATTTTTGCGAAAATTTTTAACATTTTTTTTTATAATTGGCTAAAAAATTACAAATTTTTTGATAAACATTTCAAGACAAAACTCAATACTATTTTTTGGACGAAATGTTCTAGACCCGTGACTTTCAATTGCTAATAGGGAACTGAAGATCAATTTAAAATTCGGAGCATTTTTAATAAGGACAACTAAGGCTTTTAGTCCTCAATCTTCTTTAAATGCAACGACAAGAAAAGCTAAGTTATTCTATTACAACTAAGGTATATTTGAAAAAAATCATAGAGTGTGGCAGCATCTGCACAACGAAATTTTTAAAAATCATTAAAAATTGCGAATCTAGTTCAAATTAACCAAAAAAAATATCGGGTTTTTGGAAACTTAAAAACAACATTTAAAAATAGATGTAATTTTTATATAACTATTATTTTTAAATGCTGGTAGGGAACTTAAAATTTTTTTAACTTTTTTTATATCTCCGGTATTCTGTCATCAATATATATAACTCAATATAGAATCTTCGATTTTCAGTGGATGGTTATTTGAAAAGATATTTTTCTTCTTTATTTGCCTATTCGTTTTTTTTTAATATCTTATTAGTATTTTAAATATGTCATTAATTGTGTATTATTTCTGCAATCGTTTCTCTATTTCTCGAATCACTTAGGAGGTTTACAACGTTTTATCGATACCGGTTCATTCCTGGATATTGGTAATCCATATAATTTTGGAGTAGCTTATAATTTTGATTTCTTATTGCATAACCAAGTTATGCTGTTTTCCGTTTTTTATCGTACTCAGGAGTTCTCTTCCACTTAATTTTATGGTCCATACTCCACGGTATATAACAAAACTGATCATACGTATATTTTCAAGTATAGCAATTTTGTTTTTAGATTTATGTCATGGCTGATAAACATTTTTTTATACTTGATAAACGCATCTCTTGCCATTCAATACGGCATCTTATTTCTGTAGAAATATTCCACTTGTCATTAATTGTGACTCCGGGATATTTAAAGCGCTGCACTCTTTCCACGTATATGTTCTTTATTTTTAAATTTAAAATGTTTTTCCTGCTTACAACCATATATTTTATTTTCTTAATATTTATCTTCAAGCCATAGGTCTCACGCTGCGAGTAGTCAGTCTATTTATCAGCTCTTGGATTCCTGAAATATTCTTTAGGAGTAAACGATAAATACCCAGCAAAAATAAATGGAAGCAATTTTTGGAGGAAGTACTTTTCATTACTTCCAAAATATGTTTTCTTATTCTCAAAAAGTTATTTAAACAGCATCCGCAGATGTTATTAAAAATCGATTTAAATGAAGTTTACTGTTGCAAAACATTGATGAACGGTTTCTTTCATCGCAAATATTTACCTTGTTGACCATGAAAAAATTATGTCTATTTTCAACAAAAATTACTTTAAACAAGACATTTGTTTCTGCACTGATTTAAAACAACACCATAAAAATACATTTTTCATGACATCGGGAACATGACTTCCTACTAAGTTAATAGGAGTCAAAAAAAGAACATCCACCTATGACAAGCCTATTTTAAATTCATTGGAAATGATCCGAATTTGCACTACTTCTGGATTACAAGTTCTGGATCTTATTGACTTCTTTGGATGCTCTTTTTTTGCAGGGCAGTAAAGGGGATAATATGCACCCTTGCCTGGATAGCACAATATCTTCCGTCAGTTCCCCGTTGACATCAACCTGTGCTGTCTGATGCCAGTACAAGCTTTTGATGCAGAGAATTTCATTTTCTCCAACGCCGTTAGAAGTAACATTTTCTATTAATTTATCATGTTGAACGGTATCGAATGCTTTTTCATAAATATTTTTCTGCGCATTCCTGCATTTCTGAATTAAGATATGTAATGAAAAAAGAACTTCGTGTGTACTCTTGTCTTCCTTAAAACTATATTGTGATGTACCCATTAACTTTTCGAATTTCTCATAGATTCTAGCGTGAATTATTTTGGGAAATATTTTTAGGGCATTGTTCATAAAACTAATGAGTCTGTAATCATTTCAAGTTTTGGATTGCTTTTTTTGGAAGGGTTATAAAAGTTGGTCTGAGCCAGTCTTGTGGATATTCACCAGTCTCATATATGAAAAGATCTAAAGGATCCCAAAAAATTCACTTAGTTGTCGCTTTTAAATTATTATTTTTATAACCTCTCTTTTATTTACAAACGCTTGCAGATACTATTTGTGGAAAACAACGAATGTGACTTTTAAGGATTCAATCCGTAGGCATTTGAAATATAGGCATTATAGCACCAGTTTGCAAATAGAAAAAACACATTGGTAATGGTATGCGCCACAGGACTATAATAAGTAACAATTTTGGATAATACATTTGATCGATATTCCATAAACAATCTATGTTATTAATGCTATTATCATCTGAACGATTTAAGAGATAACGCCAATAACATTATGCCAATATTTCTTGGACGATCACTGATATTTGAGAATTGTGTTATAAACATTTGTATCTCATTCATAGTCTCTTAGTAATAAAAATAAGAAAAAATTATACATTTTGAAACATATGTTTCACCTTTCGAATTTCTCTCCTTAAATATTATTTCTCTTATCGCCACCAAATAAAGCAATTTTCTATGCAGTTATGAAACAAACTTATAATCAAGTATAGCCTCCTAAAGCTCACACATAATTGATGAATTGCAAGTGGTATCAGCCCCCAATTTTAACACTCTTTCACAAAACAAAATCAACCCCCAATCAAGCGAAACTACAATTGTACACGGATTTCTATACAGAAAAAAAATTTAAAAAAAAAAAACAGTGATTATTGCCCAAAATAAATGATTATAATATTTGTAAGAATATGATATTATTAATACATAAATATCAAATGAAAACCATAACTAAAGTGCATTGAACCTTTAAGATAAATATGCTGGAAATTACATTAAGTAGAATACAACCCCAATTTTTGATTTTGGCGGTTATTGTATTTAGACATACAATATACACTTGTTATTATTTTTTTTATTTTATTTTTTTCTATATGGTGGGGGGAAAAACTTCATTCATATATATTACCAAATTATGAAGGGATTAACCAAACAACCACCTTTTTAGGTTAAGTATTCCAAAGTAAAATTAACATTTTTATTAGAAAACTTGTTTAACGGTTAGTAAATATTCTTAAACTACAATAATACTAACAGAAACTATTTATGGCATAAAGGCTAGGGCAGTAAAACAATTTTTTTTAATCTTTTACTACTTTCTTTCCAACTATTTGCTTAAAATCATGTTTTCATTTTATTACCAACATTTATTTGCCTTTTTTCTTTTTCCAGTAAGTAAATTAAATTATTTGTTTAATATTTGTAATTTAACCCTGATTTATGTGCTAATATCCTTAAGGAAATATTTTAAAACTTCCTTTTAATAAAAATTCGTCATAAAAATATTAACAAATAAATGTGAGTTTTGCAACCAGCGCATATGCTGCCACAATATGAAAATTTTTAGTAAAAAGGTCTCATAATTCTTTTCTTTTAAGTTTTCGTTTTATTTTTGAGAGAAAAAAGAAAAAATACAAATTTTTATATGACCATTTCCTTTTTGTGTACTCAAGTAGTTGCCATAAATTTATGTTTGCAACGTATGTCCTTTTTACATTTGTTTGCATTTTTATGGATATTTTTGTGGCAAATACTTACTATAATATAAATAATTTTCATTTTATGCATAAAAAGAACTCTATATATAAATGAGAAACTTGTCGTTAGTCTTCATAAAATATCGAGACTATAAAAATATGTTTTTTAAATAGAGTTTTAAATGAAATAAACACTTGAAGAAATTTAAATAAAGCTTAAGGTTATAAAATTTATTATGATTTATTTTGCTTATATTTCATTAAATTTATTTTAAGGTTTTATTGAAGACCTCTTTTTATTAAAATATAATTTCATAAACACCCATATCATTATATCAATTTAAATAGAAACAATATTAACATAATTCTCAGAAACAACACCATTTACCCAAAGTCTAGGATATTAACAAATCACATAGGGGTAAAATGTATCAAAAGTGGCGATTAATTGAATTTTGAAATTTAAATTTTCGTTAAAGAGTTGAAGACCGAATAAAAATAAACAAAATTATTTGTCATTATCAATTCAAATCATTAAGATAGGTTATGTTTTTATACCCTACACCGCCATAGGTGGCGAGGGTACTATGCGTTTGTGCTGTTTGTAACACCCAAAAATATTGGTCTAAGACCCACCTTTATACCAATCGGCTTAGAATCCTTTCTGAGTTGATTTAACAATGTCCGTCCGTCTGTCCGTCCATGTAAACCTTGTAATCAAACTACAGGTCACAAATTTGAACCAAAATTAATGAAATTTGGGACACAGGTTTCTTATAGTCCAGTGACGAAGCCTATTGAAACTGGTTATGATCAGTTCATTATTTCACCTAGCCCCCATACAAATGTCTTCCCGGAAAAGGGTTTAACCATCATAAATCCATTAACTATAGCAATATTTTAATAAAATTTGGCACATATAAGTTTCATATAAGTCTTAATAAGTGCGCCGATTTTTAAAAAGATCGGTCCATAATTAACCATAGCTCCCATATAAACCCCTTTTCAGAAAATCACTTTAACGGACATAAATCCCATTAAAATGTTAGTATCAACTTAATATTCGACACAAATAAGTTTTATATGAAAATAAATGATAGTGCCAAATTTTACAAAGATCGGTCCATAATTTACCATAGCTCCCATATAAGTCCCTCTTTCAGGAATCACCCAAAAGTGAGTAAATTCATATAAATGTCAGCATCAACGTAATATTCTGAATTCGTATGTTTATTTTACACTTATCAGTATCGGTCCACATTTGACTCCAAGTCTAATAAAAGACCCCTCCCCGAATTATAATGTACACAAAGGTGTAGGGTATCATATGGTCGGGCTTGACCGACTATATCTTTTTCTCTCGTTTTTTATTATATTTTTATTAATGACAGTTATGTTCAATTTCTAAACATAAAAGAATAAATTATTTCCTGTTGGCTTTTAAGGAAATATCTGATCTTTTCCAGGATTCTTCCAATTAAAGGTTTTATTGTATTTCGGTCACTTCTTTGCTCGAAAAAGTCCACTTATTTTTAAGCTCCTTTTTATTTTAAGCTGAGCTTTTAATGTCCTTTAAATTATTTTTAACTAGAGTCCAATATCTTTCAATTGCACTGAGCTCCGGACAATTTGATGGGTTAGCCTTTTTCGGTACAAACATTAACAATTTCTTTATTACCACTCCATTGTTTTGTTGCTATAGTGAGAAGAAACGAGAACAGACCAGAAAAAAGCAGATACACTGTATTTTCTTAGGAAATGGAGAAAGAAAAGGCACTCATTCATGTATATTTCTGTGTGAATGGAATCATTTTTTATGAATGAAGTTCTTCTTTCCCGCATATGCATATTGCTTCCCCAATCAAAAACTTTCTTGGGAATTTTAATTTCTTTGATTTGATGATGCTTGCGTTTCTATTCAACTTTTCTGATAAAAATTCAAAGCAAATAACTTTTTGTGACACTTTTCTTTCTGAGATAAGGGAATTTTTCTCTTAAAATACTTTCTATTTTGACTGAGTCCTACAGCCCGAATATACTATTTTTCTTCCATTACCAGGTTTCTATTCAGTAACCATGACTTCTTTGTATAATATTATGACCCAAGAAACTGCATTTTTTGACACAACTGACTTCGTAGCAATTGTTTCAGGAAAAATTTGAATTATGTATTTAGGTGTTTTTTGTTCAATTTCCATTTTAAGAAAAACTACTTTTGTTATAACCATGAAGCTTAGCACATGGCTAGTGAGCATAATGACAAATGTAAATGTATTTTTCACCACATCAAAAGTTGTAAGCCCAAGAGCATGCACGGATTTTTTTGTGCGCAGTCCTTACATCTTTTAATTACTAATAAATAGAAAAATAAAACGTGATCAATAAAATATTGATATCATTAACACCATTTTCGAACCATTTTCAACCCCTTTTAGCCCAATGTACGATCTTGAATTTTCGGCAAATAAAATAACGATTTCCTGTTTCTTTAGAATTCATTAAAAAATTTTCAATATATTTTTCTCTCTGTATAAAAAGAAATTGTATTTTATTCTTTAACATTTTTCTGCATATAATTTTAACTTTTACTGCAATGGATTTTTTTTTTTTTTTTTCTTAATATGATTTATTTTTATTTGTGCTCGAATTTCTATTTGTTTGTAATGTCATTTAAATGGGTGTTATGAATTACATACGTTATTTTATCTGTAGCTATATAGTTATGAGAAACTGTCTATTTGTCTGCCGGTGTTGCTGTAAACACTGTATCATTTCTATGGCTAGCCTTTCCATTAATCAAAAACAATATTTTCATATTTATGCTGCTGCTGATGATGATGATCATCAGCTTTATATGCAGATTTTATGAATGATAATAGTGCAGGAAACAAAGAGAGAGAATATAATATATAAATAATAAAAGTATTGTTTTTACTTAAAACCATAAATCCTTAAGGAGATTTTAAAAATATTTTTATTTTATCTAAGTGTGTGTGTTTTTATTATAATTTATGATGAATTCAGTATAAAGTGGTTAAATAATTGGATATTAAATGCAATATATGGTAAGAAAATATATATAAAAAATAAAATCCTTAAAAATAATTTATATGGAAGAAATATTAAAAAACTTGTGAAATTTATGATGATGGTAAAATAAACCACAATATTAATTAAAACAAAATTTAATATTGACTAATTTAATAAATAATATAAACTATTAAAAATATGGGATAATCCAATTTAAAGACGAAAGTTTACGATGGATATAAGCCATGTTTTCCGTTGGTATTTAAGTTTTATTTCGATCTTTTATTTTCAATATTTTAATTTAATATTTTCCCTATATTTTATAATTTTTCTTCTCCCCACCAAAATCAATTTTTATATTTAACAGCTGTCATTTATGGTCTTGTGTACTTGTTGTAATGCATGTTTTACATGTCATTATTACATGTGTAATATGTCTTCAATACATGAAAATTTCACTGCATGTAAAATTTCAATAAACTTTGTATTTTCATAACTGTCAAATGTGAATACAAAGAACTCATTACAAAAAAGTTCTCAAAAATATGTGAGCAAACGAAGTAGAAGGAAATGGAAAGAAACCGTGAGAATAATTTAAACAATAAATATTGAATTTTTTATAACAAATTGTCCAGAAAATTTGTCATTAATAATATTTTATAAATTAAAATAATATTTAGTTTAAATTTCAAATTTTGGTCTGCAGTCTAGTCTACTTTTTAGTTTGCAGTTTTTTTTACGTTGGAGGTGTGGAATCTTCAGAAGATGTATCTAACCCGTTTTGAAAAATATTCAAAATCTTCCCACACTAAACCACACCCCACTACTCCGTTTATGCCACTTCTGCCACGCTAACTCTTTCTGCCTCTGCCTCGTCTAGCCTCCTCAATTCACAGCAACATCTTATTAATTATCTGCGTTACGAAATTAGAAATCAGATGCCACATCTCTTCTAAGACTAACATAAATCCTACAATATTTTCTGGTGTAATTGGATTTCCTAGTTCAGTTTCCAATATTCTGCATCTTCTACGTCCTTACAAGTTGGATAGTTTGGTGATTTACAGAGGTAGATTAAATGTTTACCATTTCCCGTCAAGAACTGGGTAAGATGGTAATTAACTTCAACGTGTTTACGATCTATCCATGGTTTCATCACAGGTATCAATCTGAATGTCCATCGTCTTTTTTGTACAAATTCCCATCTTCAGTCAGCATTAATGGGTTAATAAAGTAGTAGCCAGGTATTCCTATTATGTAAATTGAGACTCTGAGGTTCCTAGGGGATAGTAAAATATACCATCCTGCAATATTGTATGCGTTTTTGATATCCAGGGTAATAACCGCACAATATTTTTGGTTCGCTATTTTTCCTGATATGGCTGATTCTGTCATGTTCTTTATGGTATTAATAGCATCAGATATACCCCTTGCTCCTTCCACCGATGGTAATAATCTCTTGTATATAACTCTCTTCTAAACTTTCCCAATTGAATCTAGTAAACAAATAGGTCTATATGATAACGGTTCACCGAGTCTTTTATTTGATTTTGGTATCAGAACCAGTTTCTGATTTTTCCATGCTTCTGGAAATTTATCTTGGCGTAGACAGGTATCGAATGCATCTGCAAACACCTTGTATAATCCCTTAACGGCGTTTTAAGTGCCTTGTTTGGTATTCCGTTTAAGCCCGGAGCTTTGTTGTCGCCAATACTCGTATAAATTTGGAGAATCTTCTCCATAGATTCTTTATCTATAAATGTCTTACCTTGTGTGGTTTCCCTTATGGAAAAAGTACTTCCACAATTCTTTCAATTAGTTGTGGGCATGCAACCTGTGTCATTATTTGGCCTTTAATGCCAGACATTACAATTTTGTATCCATCTTAACATGGATTCAAATCGTTTTCCCTAAAAAACAGTCTGAAATTCTGCTGTTTACTTCTCCTTATTGCCTCTGAAGTTCATGCCTCGATTAGCTATATATTCGCCGCCTCATATCAGAGTCTTGTCTTGATCTGCCCCCTTTGAAAAAGCCTTCTTGTCTTGAGTTCCGCTATTTCTGAATTCCACCAATAGATCGGTTTCCTATTTTTTGATTGCCTTATCTTTGGCATTGCTGTATCACATGCGTTCTTTAGTGTATAATAATGATGTTTGTTATATAATAAGGTTTATTCTATTTAATATTATTTTGAAGACTGAAAAAATACTTTTATTTTTTATTTGATTATACAAAATGTTGACTTAAAAAATTAACTTAAATTTTTCTATTTTTAAACAAGTATTTTAGTTAAACAAGTATTTTTGTTAATTGCATATCTATGTATATCCTGCGCTCATTCTGTCGTACGGAATATTCTTCTCGAGTGTGTCAGCATCTTATTTTCATAGCTGTCATTATAGTATTAACTAACTCTACAGTTAAGGTCCCTTACCAAGGCTAACGAAAGTTAGACCAATTATATATCCGGTATCACCTCTTCTAAAGGTCTGTGTTACAGAGAACGAGATCTAATTGGGTGAAGGCATCTAGTAGAATTCAACCCCCCGCATTGGTACATTTGCACCCCCAGCTAAGCCCACATGCGTTGAAGTCCTCTCCGATGATCTTGAGGCTATACTTAATAGCATCTGCAACAAGTTTATCAAAAAATTTCACAAATTCGAATAAAGAAGCATTTGACGACGGGACATAACAAATATTTATATAGATCTTAACTCTAACGAATCCCTTCCCAGGACATATCGTTGACTCCTGGAAAGCAATGTAACCAGAAACCGATATTGCTGACTTTCTTGAATTGTTTTCTTCCCATATACCACAAAATTAGTTTTTATACTGTTCACATATTATCGATACATAAATATCCAACTACCGAATTGTCTGGCTAAGAACATCATATGCCGTTCAGATTCAACTGTATAATCTTCATCTATGGTGTAAGCAAAGAGCTCCTATTCTATTTAAAATTCTTTCATCTAGTCCTATGAACTTCTAAGCTCTTCAACAAATAAAAAATTCAGTTACTTTCCCTACTTTCTACCATCAATTACTTAACAATATGTTCTTTCAAAAACCCCACAATTTACACATGCAACAATATTATTACAACACTTCTATTTAATAATGTTCACTGAATACCAAAACATACTCATTTTGTCATTACAACCAACCAATACATTATTTTGTATTGACACTTAATTGACAACATGTTGTTGTCAATTGTTAAACGAGTGTAGTAAGTGCCATAGATTTCTGAAACCATTGTCAACAACATTATATTCATCAGCAACATCATTGTATATTAAACAGCACAATAATTTATAGAAAACAAAATGAAGGAGACTCTGTTTCTGTCTCCTCTATTGTTTATTTTTTGCTTCACTAAAGTACTTGCCATACAAAAGACAAGTGCAACAACGTCAACATTTTTTATTTTTAATGACAAGTGAATATGTCAGTCATTCAGTTAGTTCGTCTTGAAGTCAAACAATTGTTGTTTTATTATTGCCAGCCAATGGCTTCACTCAACAATAAAAATGTTCAACATTTTTAAAATTTATGTAAAACACAAAAGCGCCAACTAATGCCACCAATTCATTTGTATGGTGTTGCACAAAGTCAGTCAAACAATTTATGTTGAATGTTCATTTTGCAAGCGAAATATTTTTCACAACTTTATTTATGCTTTATTTTAGCCAAAAGGGGTTTTATTGTGTGCAAAGTGTATGGCAAAATATAATGCTCCCTCCTTTTTAAGTGTCATACAAATTTGTTCATATTTTAGTTTTCCTACCAACTCACTCTTATTTTATTTCTGCATTAAAACTGTCAAAAAATATGAGCAATTACTTTGCTAAAAATAATGGCTAAAATATCTGTAGATTTAAATGTTTGAACGTCAAACATAGACATACTGTCAGTTTGTGTTGGTTTTCGTATTGTAAATCATTATGTTTATGCTCCCTGCTGTCAAAGTAAAATGACATATAATGAGTTATAATTATTGCATAAATGACAACTAAATAAGGAACTTAATTTTTAACAAAGTTGTCGGAAATGTTAAAGTGTTAATAAATTAGGAAACACAATGGAAATACATATTGCAAAGAATTTCCAAGTTGTAACTAAATCATCGATCATAGAAGTTAAAGTATGCGTTTAGATGTATTGGGGATATTTTATCATAAATGTTAATTTAAGTTTTTTTTTTTAATACTTAAAAAAAAAAAAAGAAATATAATAGTTTTTTTTTTTTTTTTTTTTTTGACTCCTGTATATAAGACATCTTAACATCGGAGCTGCACCTTCCGGCTGTACTGCTTAACATTCATTTGGTACGTGGCGGACTTGACACACAGTGGTTCTAAAACGCTGTTTTGGAAATAATTCAGTAGCTATTGAACGATTAGGGGTATCTCAATAAAATTTCACATGGTCAGAGCTGAAGTGCTTTTGAGTTGATTTGGAGGAGTACAGATTCCTATCGAATCAGGAGGCCCTCCAAAGTTGGCCATCTCGGGTATGTATTTTTTTTTTTTTTTTTTGAAAAATCGCCAAAAAATAAATTTATGATAAGACAAAAATAAAAAATAAAAATGTATATATAAATAGTCCTTGTAAATCACTACAAAAAATATGCTTACATGTGTATCTCTTTTAGTTTAAGAGTTCGAAATAAATTTTTACCTCATTTTTAGCCTCGTCTTTTTTTAGTTTTTTTAACTTGACGGACTTAATATTGCCCCCAGAATTTGCAAGAATCATATAAATAAATGAATCCGTTAAAAAGTTTTATTAATCTGAAGTTGGAACTTTAAACAAATTTTAATTTTTTTCCAAGAAGGTGGCAATATTTATTCACTAATAAAATTTGTTTTTTATTCTGGGCTTTATAATTTCTTTAATGTTTAAATCTTAATGTAAATGCGTATAAAGTAAATTCGGAGGAGTTTGGGGCAAAGGTATACCCACAAGCCCTATCCAAATTTTATAAATTTTTGAAGTTTTTTTTTCTCTTTTTTTGTTATGTTCTCAAATTACAAAGCTGGGATCGATTTAAAATTATTATTATTTTATAGCTCTATATGTAGGGTATACACCCAAAAAGTATTTTCTGACGGAGGCCCCTTATAACGACAGGATGACCATTTCAATGAAAAAAGTCAATTTTTTTAACACGTTTTATACGGATTGGGATTTTGGGTATTTTCATACAAAAAAGTGTGAGTTTTTTTTAATTCTCTGATTTTAGAACAAGTTTATACATATTATACTGAAATTTCAATAAAATATCATAATTCGTTTAAATTTTATTAAAGTTTAAATATTAAATTTATGTTAAAAAAAAAAAAAAAAAAAAAAAAAACGCAAAAATACTCAACTTTAAGTCCTTCGAGAAATTCTGCAATCAAGTTGCATTCCACTAAATTTTTTTTATAAATTATCAATCTCTATATTCTAACGTTTTCTTAGATATCAAATACTTGTATAAAAAGTTTATACTTTTGCCTAAAACTTAATAGAAACTTGGCCTTCTCTAGCCAAATTGATTGAATGAAATGAATGATTTTATTGAGATACCTCTAACGGTTCAATAGTTACTAAGTTATTTCCAAAAAAAAAAAAAAACGCGTTTTGGAACTACTGTGTGATTGGTCACAATGTTGATTACTTATGCGGTACGGTAAATGGTTATCTCAACCAGATTCATAATTTCTTTATTGCGCGTAACCTGCAGTTATCACAAACGAAGACTTCAGCAACACTCTTCACCACCTGGACCAAGGAGGTAAAACTCGAGCTTGGACTCTTTGTCGATAGAGTTCAAACTCCAACACTGAACCACCCAAATTGACACCATTTACCTCCTCAACTCATGCTACTGCAATCTCGCACAAATTGCGAAGTAAAAACACAGTCGTCAAAACGCTAGCCGGCAGATCTTGGGGTATGGACAAAGCTACGATTGGTCAGTGTGGTCTGCTTCGTTGAGTGATTTACAAGACTGTCAAAATGCAGCCTTAAGGACCGTCACAGGCTGCCTACAGGTCAACTCGTCACACCAACTACATGAAGAGACGAAGGTACTACCGGTTAAGGAACATAACGTAATGTTACCCAAACCGTACCTCCTGGGATGTCATCGGAGGGGACATCTATACTTCAACATCACACGGTTGGATTCTCCTCCGAGGCATGTCAGGCATGACTTTCGTAAGAACAAGAAGAACATTCAAAGATATGTTCAGGAGCCCTTGGACCGCAACCCGTACACAACAGCTTTGAACGACATTCACATAAACACCATCGATTCCTCGGGGGTAAGGGCCCTCATGATACCCTCCCATAGTCAACTGTCCAGCAAACACTACTTCACTTTTTCCAATACATTTATGGACAAAACAAGTGGAAGTAGCACAATTCCTTGGACATGATCTCCATGCAGAAACCCCAAACTGAAAATTGTGAAGAAGTTCTAGCTGCTACAACAACAACAACTAATTTCATTATTTATTTTTGGTATCAAGGATTCATTTACTAATTAATTTTATATATATATAAAATAATCAAAATTTGCTACTTTCTACCATAGAAACAAACATCCTATAATATTATATTTTCAAAATTCGTAATCAATACCAAATTATTTTCTCTTTTAAAACGGTATAAAACAATTCCATTGACATTTTTTGTTTATACTTAATCCCAGGTGATTGTTTTACCACTTTTTCTTAATTACTTGACACGTGTTTTTAAACGTGTTGGGGGGTTCGTTATAACTGATCAGGTCACGTGTTTTGCCAGTAATTATTTTACTTTAAATGAATGTTTTTAAATTGGTTAGTCTTTATGTATTTTTGCAAAATTTTATAAAATTTACTTGTGTATGTTTATTTGTTTTTATAAAAACTCAATTTTTAAATTGTGAAGTCCTCCCACACACATTCACATCTGTTCAATATTTTCTAATTAGTAAAAAATATGTTTTTTTTTTTTTTTTTTTTTATTCGTGCAGCAAAAACAAATTATGGAAAATTATAATAATTATCTTGACAATTCACATGAATTGGCTTTTAACTTTAATTAGCTGAAATGGAAGAGAGAGTTAGTGAATTAAAAAAATGTATTATGTAGAGAATTATATAACAGTGGGACTGATTAAAAAATTGAAAAAATTTAGATATAGAAAATATTTTCTATATTTCTATATTTCTATATATGTATGTATATAATTTCCTAAGCATTTTTTCTCTTTCCAGAGCTCCTAGACGACGTAGAAAATTAAAATTTGGAAACTTCTATCAGAGACCGCAGTTAAGTGGACTTATGTGTCACTTTCTAAGCATTTTTTTCTTTCCAGAATTTTCTAAAGCTCCTAGTCATGCAGAAAAATTCGGCTTACTTATAAAACTGTTCGCTCTACAAATCCAAACAGAATCAGATTTTCAAATTTCTATCAGGGAGCGGAAATACGTTGGTTTTTATACATATGTACTTTCCTAAACATTTTTTACCTTTCCAGAGCTGATTACTTCCACATAACGTAGAAAATTGCAATTTGGCTTAGTTATACAACTGTTTGTCCTTCAAATCCTAACGTAGCTAGATTTTTCTATCAGGAAGCGGGTGTACTGCTTCGTTAGCGTAAATTTATTTTATCTATGTATATATATAACAATTTAACTGTGTTTGTTTGGGCTTTATAGAAAGCTAAACCACTAGTCCGATTTTCTGTAACATTTTGTAATAGTCGAAAGTAAAATAGGGAATGGTAGATTCCATACAAAGTAAACATTTATTATCGCATAACTCCAGTCCTAAGATTTTTTAAAAATATTTTTATTTTTTTTTATTTGTATAATTGTAATGAAAATGGCGCGTGTGGGACTAGGGGGAGTGATAGCCTCCATACAAAGAAAATAATACTTATCGGATAACTTTAATACTGTTACAGCAAAAGTCTTAAAATTCTGCGAGAATATCTTTCTAATCTAACCACCAATATTAAAATGAAAATGGAATGGATAGGACCAGGCGAAATGGTAAATAGCAAAAGTGAAAAAATACGTAATATTTAACTATGATTTATAAGTTTCGTAGGAACATTTATAATATTGGTGTTGTGTCGGCATTAATAACAATAAACTTTTTAAATATTTTTGTTACCAGTTACATCTTTAACATTTAACGTTCGATGGTTAAAAAACTTGCAAATTATTTCTTATAACACTGGTCGACAAAAAAAAAATTTTTTTTTCGAGCTGCTTCAAAAAAAAAAAAAAAAATATATGTAGACTAGATGGAATTCCGTATTCTAAACTCGAATCTGCTTTCAGTTTTTTTCCATCAGGTCCGGATTTTTTTTTATGGGCGTGTCTAATATTGTGCCCTAAATATACCGATTACTCGAGTATATTTCACTATTACTTGAGAACGGTATGCACGATTTATATAAATGATATACCACGATATGCGGAATAATATTAGCTTTAAATCGCTCTACTATCAAATTTTTATCCGCTCAATAGTTTAGGGGATATTTCGAAAAAAGTGTCCGAAAAAAAAAATTTTTCGTGCAAAATTCAAGATTTCTTTTTTTTATTAAAACTTTTTTTAAAAGTGAAAACATCAAAAAATATTAAAGTTTATCACATTTATCTCAAAGCTGGAAAAACTACGAGTAAATAAAGCCACGTATTATAAAAATTTATGCACAAATCTTGATTTTATTCACAGTTAAGTTTGGATACCCATGCATACATATAGCTAAGTGGAAATACACTAGTGGGCAAAAAAAAAAAAAATTTTATTATTTTTTTTTTTTTTCGTCTTAAATAAAAAAAATAGGTGGATTAGATGGAATTCAACGTGCTAAATAAGAATAAGCTTTTACTTTTTTTCTATCTCGCATTGATTTTTTTATGGGCATGACTACTATGACCACGCTTTTAGGCAGTCACACTTGTATAACTCGAGAACGGTTTGTCCAATTAAGATTGAACTTTAATGTATAGCGACCTAAATTCTCTTAGAGCTGAATTTATATAATTTTTGTCCAGTTAATATTTCCGTAGTTATTCGGTAATTAGTACCGAAAATTTTAAAATTTATTTTTTTGAAAAGTTGTGAAAATTTTGATCCATAACTCTGAAATTCTTGAGCGAATGAAAAATATTGTTGACATACCTTAAAGATAATTTTCGTATCCATCTTTTAATGTATCACTTATAAAAGGGATGTATCACGTGTAAGGAGTTCTTGAGTTATAGCCTAAGTTTGACAAATCATTCTCGAATTTTATAGTGTGACCGCTGAATAAAGTGATGATAATAGTCATGCACATAAAAACTTGTTGAACTTGTCAAAATCCACCTAGTCCACATATTTTTGTTTCAAGAAAAAAAATAAAAAATTTTTTTGGCCACCACTGTATTTCTGTATTTGTATGTAACATGGGTATTTTTACTTAACTGTGAATAAAGTTTAGATTTCTGTATCAATTTTGAAGATACATTTCCGCAGCATTATCAGCTTTAAGATAAAGATGATAAACTGTAACATTTTAGATGTTTTCATTTATTAAAAGAAATTTTAGTAACAAAAAAATCTAAAATTTTGCATGAAAATGATTTTTTTCATACACTAATTTTAAAATAACTCCGAAACTACTGAACACATAAAAAAATTAAGTTTGAATGATTTGAAGATATTTTTAGTCCTTTTGGTGTATCACTTATGTCAATCGTACACACCGTTCTTGAGTTATGTGGAAATATACTAGAGTAATGGCCTTACTATGGGCGAAATATTAGACACGCCCATAAAAAAAAGTCCAGACCTGATGGAAAAAAACTGAAAGCAGATTCGAGTTTAGCACATCAAAATACATCAAGTCCAACTATTCGTCTATGGGGCAGAGAACCAAGCCGAGGCGAAATTGTCGGCGGAGGCTGCACGGCATATTTTGGTCGGCGGCGGCGGCTTACACAAGACAGTATCGGCGGCGGCTTATATGTCGGCTTGCCGATTTTTCCTAGAAAAACCAAAATTTTTTTGGGCGCAAAAAATATAAAATTTTTAGTGCGGTAATCTTACGTATAGGTGGCAGTAGTGTATTAAATTTATTATAAAAAACAAAAAAGTAAAGTATGTTCTAAAAGGACATTATGCCGAAAAATACGTTTTCTTGAATATATTATGACAGAAAAAAATAAAATTTAAGTAAAAAATGGGTCTGAAGTCCAAAATTACAGAGTATTAATTATAAAATAGTATTTCTTATCTTTGGCGCAGCCGATTGTATCAGCTTACCTTGAGCCGGCTCAGCCGTTTAAGCCGACACATGTCGGCGGTGGCCAAAGCTTGAAAAATTAATATTAATATTTTTAATTTCATATTTGTAGGATCAATATTGTAGAAAATTCAAAAATTACCATTGGAAGAATGAAAAAGTACCACAAAGTCCCCCTCTTGACTTCTTACCCATATAGGACCATATATTTATAACTTCATGTTTCTAGATTCAATATTGTAGAAAATTCAAAAAGTACCATTAGAAGAATTAAAATGTACCACAAAGTCCCCCTCTTGTGAATTCTCATTCTAGGTTTAATAAGTATAATAAAAAAAGTCATTATTGAATTTACATTAAATTTAATTTCCTGATTTTATCTCACTTTTAAGTACTTTTTATTCTCCACTGGATGTAAAAAATTGTATTCCAATGAATTTTTAAATTTTACTGGGATCTAAGGTTAAAATATCCATATCATATGGTCCATATGTATGTGTCAGTAAATAGAAAACAAATGTTTGTGAAAAAAGTACAAAAACGTTAGAAAATCCAAAAAGTATCAAACTTGTAAGTAATGTGATGCACATTTTATTTCTATACTTACTGGGTTAAAATATGGAAAGTACCAGATACCTATCCGAATATTTTTTTAAAATGAATAACGATAACTTTCATACTTTTTTTGTATTTATATTAGTTAAGGAGATATGAGGTTACCGAATTTACCTGTCTTTACCTTTTTTACCCTCTAACCGTTTGAATTCCTAAAATCCGTCCTTAAGGCTCAACTACATAGAATACTTTTGCTTCAACTGCTACTGACAGATACGCAACACATAAATGATAATAACCCAGGCGTTGCATTATTTTGTTATTAAAATTTTATATAATAAAATATAAAGATGTAAATATTCTATTATGTTCTCAGTTGAAATAATGGATTGCATATTAAAATTTCCGACTCAACGAAAAAATATTAAAATAAGAATAAAACAACGGACAAGATATATTTACGTACTTCGGCACTACAAAGTTGAACATTTTTCATCTTTGAAGTACTTCACGCAGAAGTTTGGCGTACTGATTTCGTTCCGCTCAATATAAATGCATGTATTTAACTTAGCTGTCAGTTGCAGTTGAAGCGAAAGTATTCTATGTAGTTGAGCCTTTAGTGGATGTATAAGGGAGACGAACTAAAAGGCCAAGTTTCATTTCTCCTGTTGTTCTATTATTATTATTATTTTATATACGTATATCTCAGGCAATTTAAATACATATGATCATGAAGTTCTAAGCCCACAAATAATTTTTGTGAATTAATACTAATTTTCTAGATAAATTGCTTTATGGATAAATAATGAGGCTTTACCACGAGAAAGATATAGAATATTGAGTTGATACTTTTATGGATGCACATTAAAGCGATTTTTGGAAGCAGGGTTCATATGGGAGCTATAGTCAATAATGGACCGATAATGGGCATCTATGAGTGTCAAGACTCCATTCCGAGAGGACATGTATATGGGGTCTATGTGAAATAATGGGCCGATCCTAAACAAATTCAATATGTTTCGTCCTTGTGGTTTAGAAAAGCATATGTACAAATTTTTATCAAATTATCTTAAAAATTGTGACTTGTAATTTGCGTAGAAGCTTTACATGGACCACCAGCCGACCAGATTGAGGCAAGGACATCGTACATCGTTAAATCGATTCATAAAAGTGATTCTGAGTCGAACGGTATACTTTAAGGTGGATAGGGTATAATAACGTGAAAATATTATAACTTTTTTAAAAACTACTGATAAAAAAAAGAAAAACGTTTACATGGACCACCAGCCGACCAGATTGAGGGAAGGACATCGTACATCGTTAAATCGATTCAGAAAAGTGATTCTGAGTCGAACGGTGTACTTTAAGGTGGGTAGGGTATAATAACGTGAAAATTTTACAACTTTTTTTAAAAATTACTGATAAAAAAAAAGAAAAACGTTAACTGAAAACTAGAAATTGGTTAATTTTTTATTTATAACAAATTAGGATATGATGCAAATAGTTATAATAAGTTATATTTATTTCATTACAATTGATTCATTATCATCCATTTTATTCAAAATTAAGGGAAAGCAATCCGTTTGCGAAATATACAAAATAGAATCAAATTATTTTCCAAAATATATCCATAGATGGGTACTAGCATACCGGTAGTGTTTCAGCCTGGAGGTTGCGAGATCAATTTCCCAAGAGACGTAAGTAAAATATTTGTTTGAGATCGAAAAATTCTTAACATACATAATATTCAATAACTTGGAAACGGTTGATCTTAGAGTTTTCATTATTTTTTTAATCATTTGATAATTTGGCACAGATCACAGAAATATATAATTTTTATGGTTCTAACCACTAATTATAAAATTGTGGACCATTTTTGAAAACCCTTTCTTTGGAGATTTGATAGTTGCTTCAGTCACTTTTTTGGAACAGTGTGCACATCTTCTGTTAAAATCTTCGGTATTTTGGGATACCTTTTTTGTGCTCTTGAATTCACTTTTCACAAGAGCTCAATATCTCTCCACTGGTATAAGCTATGGACAATTTGAAAATTTACCTATCTTGGTACTAAAACTATGTTATTGATTTGGTACCACTCCAGAGCTTTCTTACCGTAGTGACATGATACCAAATGAGTCCAAAAATATATGGACACGTTGTGCTTTCTTAAGAAAAGAATATTCCTTTATGCATATTTTAGTATTTATAGATCCGAATGTATCAAATAACTTTCCTGTTTTGCCGCAACTGCAAAAAGCTTGTCATACCATGAATTTTGTAAGAAATTTTTGCTGTTTTTGGGTCTTAAACTTATCTCCAACATTGCTTCGAGCATTAGCAATAACAATTTTTGAGACACAAGCTGCGAAGATTCTGCCAGCACCTACGTTTCTTCGTCAATTATACAGCTTGAGTATTTTTGTATGAAATTTGGTTTTTAATTCCGAGTCCTATTTTTGACTTGTAATTTTTTTGCAGAATTCCAGTTTGGAATTTTTTGAACTTTATATGTTATCAACTTTCCCATTAGCTTTAAAATTTCGCACCAAATAGTCGAATCACTGAGAAAACTGAGCTGATTTTCTACCAGATGTGTTTGGAGTTCCTTTCAATATGCCTTCAATTTTCTGGCCTTCCCAATATCATGTGGTCCTTTTTTCTTACCGAACTAGGTTTCACATCAATAATCAAATTCTCCTAATACTGTTTAATAACATTAGAAACGGTTTTACGGACGACATTTAATTCTGTGGCCAATTATTTGTAAGACCTATTTGGATTTTTTTAATTTTTTTAATAACTTGTAGGACGTAAATCTTTTTCGTCATTTATTTTGATGAAAATAAGGACAAATTAACATGGTTGTTATTAAAAATAATAACTGAAGTATTTTTCCATGATAACTAGATCGAAAAAAATTTTGAATATTGATTCCGAAAAAAGTTATGAGGCAAAATGTATGTTAAGAATTTTTCGATCTCACTCCTTATTTTTCTTATTCCACTGTTCTTGGCTCTTTATTATTTGGCATGTTGCATTTTGTATTTTATACATTTTAACCTGTAGCAGCGTTCATTTAATTTTTTTTTTATTTTACCTTTTTAAACAAGTATTGTTGTAATATTTAATGCAATTTATCGATTTTGCACTACAATAAGCAGCTGCCTGTTGTATTGCATATACTCGTGAACGTGTTAAAATACTCAGTGACGTTTTAAATGTGATTACGATTGCTGTGTTGCCAATACATTTCTTTTTATCCATTTACATAATCAACCAATCAAGCGTCCAACCCACCAACCACCCACACAATCTCATCTTGGTAGTCAAAGTAAGGGGCCTTCTTCTTTTTCACTGCAAAACTATAGTCATGTCATCATTATTGTTGATGTTGTTGTCATGCAAGCATGCATAATGCATGCATTACATTTAATAAATATTTTTACCCGTTAAAACAACAGCAGCAATTGATGTTTGTTAAATATGTTTGACATCCGTATCCGCCTGTTGACGTTTGGCTGACACTGCATTGTACACTGTGTGCGTGTATGTATGTAAATTTTTATTGGTTTGTGTGGTAATTTGCAAGTGGGTGGTTATTTTGGGTTATATTGTTTTTGTTGGGTGTAAATGAATGAATGATACTTGATTTAAATCCGCGTGACTGAATTTCAGCTATTTATTTTAAATATTATATTTGGTATTATGAGGTAAATTGTTTGCCAAAGAGTTTTAATTTAAATGGACATACAACATAAAATGACTACAAAAACATATTTGATTTAATTGACTGAAATATATATATTGATCAGTAATTATAATGAACTGAAATTTGGAAATTGTTTTAAAAATTAACATAAACTGATATAGAGAGGAAATAAAACATATTTGAACTTATCAAAAATAAATAAATTAATTTTATAAAAGACTGCTATATTTCAATTTTAGAAATTTAAAATGAAAAATTTAAATTAAATACTTTCTAAATAATTTATACACATTTCAAAAACTTTAACTCCCATAAAAACAATTATAGATTTAAGTACTTAACCTACTGTTTTACACAATTAAAATCATGCTTAACAAATTTCTTTTAAAATTAATTATTAAAAAAATAGCTTCTGTTTTTCTTTTTATTTTTTAACTAAATTTATTGTAGTATTTTTATTTTAAAATTTGTTTACTTTTTTTCAAAAACTTACATTAATATCCCCTTAAAATAAATTACTATAAAAACAAAAACCTAAACTACTTGTATTACCAACTTTTAAAATTGATTGTTTTCTGCATTTAAAAGACTTTTAAAATATTTTCCTCAAAATAGCTTCATATAAATATGTTTCTCTTTGTTTTAATACCACCTGCAGTGTTAATAATATCTGCAATAATTTGTTAAAAAATATACAAAACAATAACAACCACAAAAAAATGTGTAATATTTTATATAAAAAAAATGTAACACAAAGTTAAACATGGCACCCTGGTGTTTTACAAGAAATTCAACAAGAAAAAACAAACTATAAAATAAAAAACCACAACTACTTGTTTAAATATATAAAATTGCTCTACAAAAAAAAAAAAAGAAGAACTAACTAACATGCAAATTTATCATTAATTTTTTTCTACTTCATATTTAAACAAGAATCAAAAACGAAAAAAAAAAAAAAGTTAAATGTGAAATTTAAGTGTAACATTTGAGTAGAAAAATATTTATGATTTAAGTTTTTTCGTAACTTAATACTAAAACAAACAGAAAAAAAATACAATCAAAAAAAGACTAAGAACATCTTGTCATAAACAACAAGGACACCCACAATAATGAGTCATATCAGTTAAAAGGTACACTCGAAGAAAAAAAGGAGAATAATGATAAAGTTTTCAAAGAAGGTTCAAAAAATCGTAGAACTAATATTTTCTGCAAATTTTTTTTGCAATAATCAATCAAAACTTATTAATGTTTAACTCTATTTATATCGATGTATCATAGAAATTGATTTTCCGGAGAGGGACATAGGGTTAATTGAGACCTATTTTTTTATACATATATCTTTACAACTAGTTTTGTATGTATGAAATAATTGGCCAATTACGTAGAAATTCATTATATTATAAAATAGATGAACATTGATCACAACCTATTTACATAGTTATCATTGAATAAAATAGAAGGACATGCCAAAATAGTCTTTATACTAACTTATCCGATACGCTTCGCTACCCTCTTTGATGTGAAGATAATACTTACTTTATATGGGGTACTACTCCTCCTCGATCAATCTGCCTTATTATAAATTTTATATGAAAATTATATCTACAACTTTTTAGACGTTTACTAAGCTACTATTATATTATTACTTTATGCGAAAACTTATATTTGCTATATATGGGGGCTATCATCCCTGGGCCTATCCGTCCTATTTTCTTTTTTTCTTGATGAACCAGCACTCAGGGGATGGCCCCTACTTATGCAGTACATTGGGTTGGTATTACGAAAAAAGGTTATGGGATGGAGGATAGAGGGAGTGGTGTTTGTGGACATTATACTTGAATTTCCCTAAGTTGCAAGTGACAGAAACGATTTTAGCGGGTAGTCTGTTCCACATGCGTACAATACGGCTAAAGAAAGAATTTTCCCTGTAATGCGTCGTGCGATCCACTGGCCAATCGACAACAAATGGACATGATCTCCGAGATAAACGTGTACTGTGTATAAATAAACGCGTGTTGGGTACAGCTCTCTAATTTCATCAGAACATATTCCATTGTAATATCGATAGAACAGTGAAATACCCCTAGAGTAAAGAGAACCGGTTCAAAACTAGTCACGTGACAGGTTCTCAGGGCTAGTGACCGATCCCAGTTCCGGAACTTTATATGAGAAGAACCTGTCACTTTTACATGGGGTTGTCATTGGAGGTGGCTAATTAGCCCCTTGGGACAGGTCACAGGATAGGTCCTAGGACAGGTTCAGTAACGATTATTGTAATAAAAATTTTATAAAAATTCGGTAATTGTTTACTTTTTAAACATTATTTTTATTATTATCTTTATTAAATTATGTTTATTTTAATTTTATAATTTTTCGTTAATGTCGATGGCGGCACCCCGGCTCGAACCCATGTTCATCTGACGTATGTTATGTTTTATAGTCTTCAACGCTTACCACTCAGCCACTGATTGTTATTGCGCGCGAGTTGCTATTTGCGCACTTAACGAGCATGTTAATAGTGAGTGTGTTTGTGTCAACTGGTTC
Source organism: Protophormia terraenovae (assembly GCA_951394005.1). NCBI lineage: Eukaryota > Metazoa > Arthropoda > Insecta > Diptera > Calliphoridae > Protophormia > Protophormia terraenovae. The sequence continues at coordinate 23,675,648 of OX596075.1, forward strand.
TCAATTGGAACTTTGGTGACGAGTTAGGTGTCAATTGGTACTCAACTGGTACAGAGAAACTGGTCCATTACTGCAATTACCATAAATTTCCCGCAGGGACACCCCAGAGAAGTTCAAAAATATACTTTGGAGCACCGGCCCATACATGAGAGTTGTATTCCATCATAAGTCGGATATAGGTGGTATAAATAGTAAGAAGGTCAGATGGAGTGTCTTTTATACCGTTTCAAAAAACCAAGGCTCAGTCCAACGGACTACCACCCATAAATATAGATGAAGCAACATGATCCATTACACGTTTGTGTGTTAACGTACGACATTGAGTTTTACGAGCATTAAAGTCGACTCTATTGGCGTGACCCCATTCAGAGATTATTACGAGATCACAGTTAAGCGTATCGTTCATGTTCTGCCTTATTGTCCCCATCTTTAACGGGCTTGGTCTATAATTGAATGAATATGAAAGGCAAATGTTGTTGTCATCTGCAAAAGAGTAGATAGGATTGAAGGTTTGATAAAGAAGATCGTTGAGAAAGATTAGAAATAGAGTAGAAGAAAGAACGGAGCCTTGGGGTACACCTGAATTGATCTTGAACTCGTTTGATGAAACCTCATCTATTACAACTCGTATAGTTTGAACTCTGAGAAAGCTTGATATAAACCGAGGGAAGTGATTACCGATACAAAAACCAGTAAGTTTAGATAAGATTTCACCATGCCACACTCTATCAAACGCCTTAGAAATTTCAAGAGCCATAACTTTACATTCCCCAAAACGGTGAATGGAACGACAACATCCATCCGTTAAAAAGGCTAAGGCATGTCTCCCCTTTTACTGTGTAAAATAAAAATAAGTACAAAATATTACGTTAACATACTAACATTTATAAAAATTTATGCGCTTAAGTGTGATTCCCGATTCTCGTAAAATTTGGTACTGTGATTTTTGCTTTAATAAAACTTATTTTTGTCGAATATTAAATTGATGCTAACATTTATATGGGATATATGCGATTTCCGGAAGAGGGCTTTATATGAAAGTTATGGTCAATTATGGGCCGATCTTCATGAAATTTGGCACAAAGATAGATACTATATTGCCATATGTAAGGCATTTATCACCGCTAAACCCCTATTCCGGAAAGACATTTGTGTGAGGGCTAGGTGAAATAATAGACCGATCATAACTAATTTCTGCAGGCTTTGTTCTGTGCCAAAATATTTATTCGTGCCAAATTTCATAAATATAACTTTAAATTTGCAACTTGTACTATATTCACACGGTTTACATGGATCGACAGCCAGACAGATGTACGGACATCGCTATATTGACTCCGAAAAGGTTTCTGTATGTTAAAAACAATAGCACAAACGCATAATACCTCAACCACCTATAGTGGTGTAGAGTATAATTAATGCTTCCCCGCATTAATCCCCATTTTCCCTGTCGTTCAAACTATTGTCCGCCGTATGTTTGGCATCGTTATAGTGATGGAATATCCATTTCTATTTACCGTTTGAAAGAGGTCGTCATTTTTTTAGCAATTCGATAAGTTGAATCAATTCCATATCCTGATAAATATCCAAGCAACATGAAATTTTCACCTTCGTGCTACACTATAGGTAGATTTGGAAGATAACTTAATAAAAATTGGTACATAATTTAGAGACGAAGCCTATTGATCATAACATGTCCATGTTTAAGCAAAAAACGTTTAAAAAAATATACATACCCAATAAGCATCGACTCAAACTTAATAAATTTGTTGGAGAATTTCTTTTAATAAATAGCATATTTATCAAATTGTATTCGAAAATGTTTAGAAATTGATTTAAATTTATTTTATTTCTATATTTTTATAGAAACATTTTTTTTTTTTATATTTTATTAATAGCTATTAATTTATTTAAAAAAGTAATTGTAAACCAATTAGAAAATTAATTATATTAATAAAAAATATAATTAAATTCCATTATAAAGTTAGTTAATAATTTTATTAAAAAATAATTTGAAATATTTTTTTCTGTGTAGACATATTTGTTCAAAAAATAAAGTATTATAAATACATTATGAAAAGAAAATAGTTGTACGCAATTTTGCCGCAATAAAATGGACAAAATTATCTACTATGATTAACGTGACCAGACATACCGCTTTTGGCGGGATTATCCCGCTTTTTAAACTTCGATCCCGCCTAAAATATTTTTCCCGCTTTTTATTTAGAAATCCCGCTTTTCTAACTCTAACAATAACTTTTTTGATTTCCTTATTTACAGTTTCTATAACATTCTTACCAATATTTAAGTGTAACTAAAAATAATTTTTGATTTGATTATTTTTTACAAATCGTTTTTAATAATTAAAAGTTTTAAATATTTTATTACGCTGATCATCTTCTCTACTGACTAATCTTAAATGTACTTTGTGTGATGATGACTTCGACGTAGGAAGACCTCCCAAAGGATACGCATTATTAAAAAAAATGCGTATTAAAATACATTTTTTTACATATCTTCAGTTCTTTACCAGTGAATGAAAAAGTTTTGAATTTTTTTCCAGAAATAGTTTTAAAACTTTAATTTTTTTAAGAATGTTAGAATAAAATATAAATACATTTTTAGAGGAAGAAAATTTGTTCTTTCAGAGAGATTTTTAGATTTTATAAACTCATTTCATTAGAACACTTTTTTAACCAATTTTATTTACCAAAATGTCCCATTTCAAAAAGATTTTTTGACATCAACTTTGATCTCAAGGTTAACATGGATATTTTCATATTGTACCTTTAATAACAATTTGGAATCATATAAACGATGTGCCTTTGTTTCGGATTGAATACTTTTTTTATTTTTGTATAAATTAAAAGTTATAAAAATATAATATGGGCAGCCGATTCAAAAAGGTGAAAAGATAATATATATATCGGATTATTTTGTAACGGTTTTTGGAGGTAACGGTATTTTTAGTTATTTCAGTAACGGTAATTAGCGTTATCGGTATTTCGAGTTATTTCGGAATGGTATTTTATGAGTAACTGTTGTTTCATTAATTTTGAAGTCAAATATTATAATGACGAGCTGGGTAGCCATAACTTTATTACAAGTTTTATTTCAACTTTATTAAAAATAATAATACTTCCTAAACCCAAAAATAAGGTTAACGGTATTTCGAGCTATTTCGGTAACGGTATTTTAGCGTATATATTTTAGCGGTAACTGTATTTTCAATTATAACGGTAGTCAAGTAGTCAAGTTGAATTGGTTTTTTAGCGGTAACGGCAACCAACTTTGGTTTTATTGTTAACGGGTCTAAGAATTATTTAAGAAAATCTATTGCTATCAAATTTAAAAAGTACCAAGTTTTTTTATCAACCCATATTTGAAACCAATCTTGACATTTAACTAGAAATCTTTTGAAAACATTTAGAGAAACATGTTAAAATTATAATTTTTAATATTTCAGTTTGTAGGGATATATTTACTTATTTTGATGTTCCAAAATTTGTATGGTTCGTTCTCGATTTGTAACGACTCAATTGGTTCGTGAACAAGGCGCTTGCGAGAGAACAGCTGATCTAGATTTTTAATTGAGATGTAAAAATAAAATCCCTCTTTTTTTATAAAACTATTCAAAATCTCGCTTTTTAGTCGTTCGGGTCCCGCTTTTTGACAAAAACCCTCTGGTCACGTTAACTATGGTCCATGAAATATAATGAACAATATGCTTAAAATGATGAATGCAAAATTTCCTTTTCAGTTAATATGAAAAATATATCAATATAGTTTAAGTTTATTTTAAAATTTATTTTAAAGTTTATTTTAAAATTTTTAAAAAACGTTTTGAAAATATTTGAGAAACATTTGTTTGTTAAAGAAACATCCAGCATAGTTTTAAATTATGAAAGCGTTTGATAAATACAATTGTTATATTAGAACCCTTTTACTGGAGATAGCCATAATTTTGTATTTGAAATAATATGAAATTAAAGCCTTTTCTCTCAGCAAATGTTTGAATTTTAAACTAGTTTTCAAATGAATAAATATGAAATTTAAAAGGTTTTTGCTATTATTCTGTTTCAAAATAAAATTCAATAGAAATTTGAAAATATTTTTTTTTCTAGTACAAAATAGCAAAAGAGAAAAATATTTTCTCTTGAAATGTTTACTACTTTTACTATTTTTATGCGAACAGAAAGGCTTGCAAAATAGTAAAACTAGTAAAAATAGCACATAAACGAATATACCTTTTATTTCCATGTGGAGCAAGCACTTGTAAAGTTCTCTATTATCAAGAGGAATATGAATTAATTTGTTAGTGCCCATAGACATTTTTAAATGGAAACATTTTATATTAGATTATAGCTCAGCCCCCGTCCAATATCAAATATTCTTTTAGAAAATATAAAAAAATCTGAAAAATGGTAAGCCATTTTAATGCTTTAAGCATTACTTCAACAAACTAGGGAATGGTAAATCGATTTCGATTTTAGTCGAAAATCGATTTTTATTAGAAAAAAATCGGTTGTTTGCAGTCGATTTTATACTGAAATCGATTATTTAGTTTCAAAAATCGATTTCGTTTTAAAAAGTTAAAAAAATACGTACAATTATAAAAATCTTATAAATTAAAATTTTTTTTTGTTGGTAATAATAAAGTTATATTAAATCAGTTCTATGACGATCTACACAGGACAAAAAAATAAAAAAATTTAAAAATTTGGTAAATTTCTCTACGACGTCGAAAAAATGTTTGAATTGCATGCGGAAAAAAAATTATTCGGCTTTAATCTCGTTTGATGTCTGATTTTTTTGTAACATCATTTGGCGGTGAACATTTAAGGAGTAAAAGTGAAATTTAAAAATGGCCCCAAATCGAGTTTGCCTATGTTTTAATGAAATAGTAAATGAAAAATCCGAATATTCAATTTGCAAAAGATCTTAGTATTTTTACATATCATCCCTAGCTGGGCATTTGGCAAAACAATCATCAAAATCCTCTGAAGGAAAAAAAAAATAAAACAATTTATCCAAATATTAATGAAAAAGCTCGAGAATATCAGTACCGTGTGAACGTCTATTCTTGAAGGATGGCCTTATAATAACCAAACAAAGAAACATGCTTAGTAGTAAACATTGATTTAAATGTAAGGCTTTTTTACAAAGCCTTACTGAAGAAGATTGCAATGCTTTGTAAAAATTCACAGATTTCTTATATTTTATATACATAACTTTTACACATGTATTACTTGTGACCTGAACATTTGAAATCATTTTATAGGTTTATTTTTTAATTTTTATTTGTTTTTGATACTCTTTTGACTTTATCAATAAAAAAAATCGACTTTAAAATAAAATCAATTTTGGGGACCGATTAATCGATTTTGAAAATCGAAATGAAAAAAGTTGATCGGAAAATCGAAAATCGATTTTTGGCATTGTTTACCATTCCCTACAACAAACAAATTCATGAAATAGTCAATAAGACTTCATTTCCTTACTATTGTTTAGTGAGTCCCAAAGATTTTTTGATGTTTGTCAAGATAGTGGCCGTTTTTAATACATGCAACTTAATTTACTAATGTGTGGCTACCAAAGACATTTTTAAAATTTACTTTTTTACAGGCTACAACATTAATGAACCTTTGCAATTATTTGCGTTTTATTTGATGGTGGCATGCTAAGTCTATTTTCTTGCAAGAAAATCCTATATGATGTCCTGGCCTAAACTGAATTAATTTAAAGAAAAATATAATTGTTTAGTCTTTCCAGGTGATATGTATATAAATTTTTATCAATTATTTCCAAATTTATAATTGTATCCAGTTTAAATTTTTGCAATAGAATAAGAAGGGAACAAAGTAAAACACAAGAAATTTTAATAATATATCGATATATTCAGTGCCTTTAATCGATTCGTTATTTTGAAATGGTTACACAGATCATTAATTCAGCAATGGAATAGTACTTGTAACCGACAAAATTCGTTTGGCAAAAAAAAACGGTTGCCACAACAAATCAGTTTTGTTACTATTAAAAATACGATAAATTGTTAGTTTAGAAATAGAATACTTCACAGAAATTTAAAATAGAAATGTATTTATTTCTTAAAAATTAATAACTCAAAATCTAGGCTGAAATGAAATTATTTAAATTGAACGATTTATTTCTAATAGTAATTGCGATGTTATGTTATATAATTTCATATTAATTTTTCTAAGTGTATTATATATATGACATGACAGCCATCAATAAAATGAAACTTAATATCACATTCTGTTCTTAAGTAATGTAGTCATTCAATCTCTTCCTCCAAATACTCGTGCTACTAAAACTGTTTGTATAACATTTTTTTTTCTTTGCTTCTCTATAAAACTTAAGTTATTTTTGGCTAAAAGTATAAATGGTCATTTTTATGGCTTTTTTGTGGCCAAAAAACCTCAACCTCAAATTGAAATCTCTATATTTGTTAAAACAAAAATTTTAAGTATTTAATTTTTTTTTTTTTTTTTCTCTCCTCTGAACTATATTTGTTGGAGCTGTATTTTTGGCTTTAAATAAGCCAAATATAATACTGACATAAAACACACCTCTTCTTTAGTGGCCAAAGGAAAAGTTATATGGTTTTAGTTTTGGTTTATATTTTTGTCTAAGGGTTTTTATTTTTGGGTATTCTATGGCAAGAAAAATATGTTTTTTATGATTTTGTGACAGTTTTATGATGGTTTCATTTAAGACACGCAAATTATTCTGTAGACTGCGTGATACTTATGTTTTAGGTTTTTTTTTTTATTTGTTTATGAAAAAAACAAATATAACACTCCTTAATTTAAACCAATATTTTGTCTTGGGTTAGGTTAAATATTAAGATTTAATTTGAGAATTTTGTTTTATTTTTAAATATTAAATCAGAATTTTTCTTTAAGAAATTTAATTATATTTTACTAAATTTTATTTGAAACTAATGTAGGAAAATTAGATTCATAAAAAAGCTTCCTAGGAGCGATTTAATTCCACATTTTCTATTTCTATGGTTTTTTCAATCCCTGGGAACATTTATTTTGCTGCTGTTTTTATTTTCAAACAAATTTTAATCCCTTTAGATTCCATTGCTTAAAATTTCAATCATGTTTTAATTTAACGATCTGTTATAAAATAAAAATTCAAACATGGATATAATTTTTGGGATTTTTGTTACAATTTTATCAAAACAAAGCAATAAATGTCAACAAAATCGTAAAAACTCATAACAAGATGTGAAATACACAAATTAAACTGAACAGAAATTACAATTTACAAATTCCCCACAAAACCGAAAAAAAGAATCTTAAAAAAAAATGAATTTAAAATTTTTATACAATTACTCGTTTTCTAGGGAAAACCCAAACAAACACCATATGTAACCCGATCTTTAGGGGATTAAAAATAAAACACACACACATTGGCCCACCAAATAAAAATTGAAGTGGTAACATTTCTCACATCATAAATGAATTGTTTTTTCTGACATAATTAAGAAAAAAGGGGAGCATGCATCACAAAAAGGGGGGAATTATATGACAAAATTTCTTTAGAAATCTATAAAGTTCTTCTTTTTTTTAATTAAACGCACGGGACAGATTTCAATGTCGTTATAATTCATATTTTTATTTGTTTTTTTTTTATAAGTGACAACATTTCAAGGAAATAAAAGAAATTTTTCATAATAAACATGATCAAGATGTAAATTTTCATTCATTTTTTATGAATTATGTTTTTGGTGGATTTTTTTTTTTTTTTTTGGAAATATCTGTTGAAGATTTATGTATTATTATGTGGTATTTAAGTTATCAACGCATTATCGTTTTATGGTTTTTTGAAAAATTCAATATTGTTTGAAATTTTAATCAGGAGGATCATTTTATCATACGAAAGGTAGAGTGTTTACACTGGCTGAGAAATTCGCGGAATAAATTAAATAGCTGAGAAGTTTGGGAATTTTTTTTGTGGAAGTAATTTTTTAGGTAACACAGGTGTACTGTTTGATATTTCTGTTATATGAAAAGAAACTTATACGAAGAAATTTTGAAGTGAATTTCATGAATAAAAGCAGGGTGTGACTGAAAAGTATACTACGCTACACAAATTTATGTAATTTTTTTCACTCGAAATATCACATACCAATTTGTTGAAATTTCGAAACTCACTTTAAATTAAAGATAAAAAGGTATCATAGTTACCTTAATTTTAAGTTAATTTTAGATGTAATCAATTTACATCTGAATGCTAATTAAGGGAAATATTTCTTACACCACAGTACCGCAAAGCTAAGCCTTTATTAAAATTTTACTTATAACACCTGTTATCCGGATTATCATATTCTTAAATAGTCTGGCGATGCCATTGCCTGTTATCTATTTTAGGAAACGGCAGATGAGTGCGCTAGAAATAAATAACTTATAAATAAATATCTTAACAAGTCAGAAAGTCACATTCCTCTATATCGAACTATGTTATCGAAAAGGATCTTTGAAGAAGTTGATCGACGATAGCTACTAGTATCACATCTAAACACTTCTGCGTCTAACTAGTTACTTATACTACAAAGGTGCTTCTGACTTTTATTAGGATAACAACTTCACAATTTTTTATACCCTACACCACTATAGGTGGTTAGGGTATTATGCATTTGTGCTGATGTTTGTAATGCATAGAAAAGATCTTCGACCTTAAATTATACCAATCGACTCAGAATTACTTTCCTTCTTTAACGATGTCCGTCCGTCTGGTCATCTGGCTGGCTGGCTGTCTGTCCTTGTAAACCTTGTAAACAAAGGTACAGGTCGCAATTTTAAAGATATCTTGATAAAATTTGGTACGAATAATTATTTTGGGATAAGGACAAAGCCTATTATACAAAAGTTCCTCCGGAATAGCGGTTTAATTATCACAATTGCCTTAAATATAACAATAATTTTAATGAAATTCGGTGCTAATAAGTCTTGTACAAGTATCAATCTTATGCCAAATTTCGATCAATCCATAATTGACCATAGCTCCCATATAAACCCATTCTTCTGAAAATCATTTATTGCATATAAATGTTAGTAACCATATTTTACCGGGAATCACTCTAAAGTTTATAAATTCATATAAATTCTAATATAATTGCAATATTCTGTATTCGTATATTTTATTTTACACTTAGCTTTGATCCACATACACAATGGTGTAGGATATCATATGGTCGGGCTCGATCGACTACTTATATCTTTTAGCATTATCTCGGGAATGAAGCACAAAGTAATTTAAAAGTTTTGTAATCCAGGGTAGATATGTCAATCTTCATCAAGGATGGAAAAGCGAAATATTTTTGGGTATCAAAATAAATTTCAAATGGTACTTTTTTCACCCCTGGGTACTATAGTTTAAGTACTTATATTTTATTTAGCGTCATACCCAAGGAATGTAATTTGTGTATTCAAAACGAAGGATTAAATACGATACCAAATTATTAAATGATTTTATTCAGATTAAATATTATAGTTATTAAAATTAACTTAAGGAGAAAGAAGCCTAAGAACAATTTCTTAAAATCGATAAAAAAAAATATACCTAATGTCTTTAAAATTTAGAACATTTTCACTTCAATTTGATTTATAGAGCATAGAAACTTGTACTTTTTAGTAATGATTGTATATTTAAGAGTTTACAAGTTTATAATTTAAACCTACAGCTCAAATGTTTCTATATTATAGTTCGTTTATAGGGCAAATTTTATTTAAATTATCCTAATTACGTGTCTAATTTTTTGGGAACTGGAAGCCTCAGCATTTTTTCGAAAATAGTGTTCATTACAATTTTATTATTACTTCTGAATAGCAATTGCAAATATGTATAAATTAAAGTTGTTAAAAAAATGCATTTCTATTCGATAATTTATATCTCCAAATACATATATTTTCATTTAAAAATTTTTATTTTTAATTCGAAATTTTGGAATATCCAGATAATCGTTTAACAGTAGCAAATGGCTCGAGGGAGTACTCTGATGTTTTTTAATGTTAAAAGGTATCAAAACAAGTACTATAGTATCAACTTTTCTATCCCTGATCTTCATGCACACATAAATTGAGATATTCGACTGAAATTTCATTTGAAGCCCACGACTGAAATTTCAAAGTTTATAAAGTCCCAGTTCTAATAAAGCAAAAAGAAAATAAATAATTGTATATAGAATTTTTAACATCATATGTATAATTCCTAAACTCTAAATATTTGTCAAACTATTACAAGAGTGAGTGCAGTATCATCTCAGCTAATTTGTCCTTTATTTAAGAAGTACATTGATCATAATCTTATCCTCGGATATCAAAAGTGAATGTACTAAAAATATCCTTCATTATCATAACTCTTTTGTTATTCAAACCATTTGGTGAGATTTAACACCAAATTTGGAGACTTTTTGTTGCAGAATAGGATACAAATTTTAGTTTGGAGATTGAACTATTTGTTAACGATATCTAAAATATTTTGCAGATTTTTTCTGGAAAATTTTGTAGTAATTGAATCTTTTTTATTTAATAAAGTTGGAATTTTAAACAAAAGTCTATAATTTTAAAAATTATACATTTATATGACATTATAAAGAATTTACACAAGTACTGTTTAATATGCTAACGATCAATACAATCATGCAATATGAACTTCGGGAGGCATCTTAATATCATTAATATCCTATCGTACCTGATTAAGTATAGCAGAATTATGTTTGTTAAAAAACATTTACTTTAGTCCAAATGTGAAGGAGAAAAAAAGGGAGAGTCATATTATTTTCTGCCGAAATGAAAACTAATTTGTTTAGAAACAACTTCCAAAGAAGTGTCCGCCGCCCTGTAGGGAAAAAGTTGAACGTTAAATTCAGAGTTTCAGAGTGAGGTGAAAATATGAAGGTTGGGGAATATTTCTAATTGAATTCAAATGTTCTTCTTTATCATATTGTTAAATACAATAAATGCATGTTTCCATACACTAAGGGAAAAAATTCAATTCAAAATCAACAACGGTTGTGGTCACATTGGTAATTTACGGTAACAGCTTTTTAATACCTTTCGTTAACAAATTTAATACAAAAAATATGTAATTTAAAAATATGATACCGAAATGGTTTCAACTTGGTGCCAATTAGGTATCGATTTTCACTAAAAATTGAACACACAGTGTTTAATTTAAACACATACGGTGTAGATTCACTATTGACACAGAATGGTATCGTTTTCAACACGTATGTGATTGATATTTCTCTGGGTGTATGTCGTAAAGTAATGCCATTTATCTTGATCATTCTAGCAAAATAATGACCACAAACAAAGTTCTAGGTTAGTTAAGAATAGGTTCTCCCAGAATAACGTCCATGTTTTAAGCGGTCAAGTCCATATCCGGATTTAAATCCTATAGATAACTATAGATTAAAGATATATGGATATCGTTTTTCAAAGAAAAAGAAGGGGTAAAATTAGAAACTTGTCAGAAACAGACGATGGATGCACAGGATATTAATCCTTCCTTAACATTACCTGATACCTTTTGATAAAAACGTAAGCAGTTTTTAATTTATATATATATTTCATAAAAATGTATCTGTTATTATGAGCATCAAATCTGCGTACGTAGCAATGTATTTATGTAGTTACTGTATAATCTAATATGAAAAATTTATGACTTTTTTAACTTTATTTTTAGTTTCTTAATTGATTTAAATATGTATGAACTTATTTTAAATTTTCTAATTTTTTCTTCTTTAAATAAAGGGAACTTAGGTGTATCTATTATTTTGAGCAGGTGTGTATATAGGGTTGCCAGAATTGTTTGGTAGTTTAATTTGACATTTCGAAATTTTAATCAAATAAACTTGACATAAACACAAATGTTAAAAAAATTAAAACCTGAAGAAAATTGTAGACGCATCAATTATATCCAAAAAAAATTTTAATTTTTTCAACAAAATTTTATTAGGAACTAAAAAATTAATTTTAACAAAAAAAAATATATAAAACTCAAAGTAATTAATATAAATGTTTTTATTACGATGTTTTCCACGTCGACTGATAAAGCACTTTTTACACAATTATTTATCACATGACAGTTGCAATTAGCTTTTATTATTTTATTGTTTTCATTTATTTTTGAAACACGGAATTATGGACACCATAATTATAGCTGCATGTATGAAGTAATTTTTTGAAGATCTAGTTTATTTTCTATAGTTATTCTTTTAATATTTTTGAAAATATATATTTAAGTTTTATTCGGATCATCATAGAAATTCAGAATTTGTCTACGAATACCATTTTTAATACTAAACTATTGTACTGCATATGGATATTTTTTATATTTCCAATATTTGATGCGTTACTGCAGATTCCAAAAAAAAAACTTTCTTTTAAGGCAGTATAAATATAAGTATAAGTATAAATATGAACATAATTAGACATGGAAATCTAAACTGTTATAACTAAGTCCATGTATTATATTATGAAAAACAAGTAATAATTCAGCCTTTGAATCAAGTGATTCATCTTTTAATACTGCCGGTACTACAAAATTTTTTGGCACAATGCCGCTTTTTAATTCAAATTTTTTCTCACAAATATATTTGATATTAAGTGCTCACAAATTTCTCAATTAAATAAAGTTTTAAAATCATTTCTGGCACTTATTGTCAGTGATGGGCAAAAATGCATACAATCTGTAACGGAGAAAACCATACCTTTTTTTATGTTTGACTAAATTTATTATATTTTTTAAGAAATTTAAACTGCATAATATTTTAAAGTAGTTTAGAATATTTTTAGCTTGACAAATTGTATTTTAACTTGAAACTTGGCAAGACCTAAAATATCTTGCAATCAAGCTCATTCAAGCCCGTCTGGCAACCCTATGTGTATATCATATGAAAAATTCTTCCTCTCGTTGCCCCTTATTTTGCCAAGGTTGTGCGCGGATAAGAAGAGTAATTTTTTGTCTTTTGTCAATTTTAAAAACTCTCGAGCTTTAAATGGGACTCTTATGCTCTAAAGTTAATTCCATTTAGTAAGGAGTATCATTTTGGTGCTAAACTACGGTCTTTGCTCTGGAATGAATTTTTTCATGAATTTTATTAAATCTACCATTTACAAATATTGTAACCTTAATTTCTTGATATTTAAAAATTGTGGTGGAACTCTAGATAAACATTAAGGGTATATGGACACAATTTTTTTTGGAAACTCATCAACAACACTTAAATTTTGTTAGTGTAAACAGTTGTTTACAATACACATCAATTTTTATTTTATTATTCTTTTTTTTTTTTTCGTATTCCAATGAATGATTTAAGATATTTTGCGTGTTGTTATTTTAAACATTTTATTAAAATGATTTAAATGCCTTTCACACATCCCAGCGGGTTGTGTTGTACAACGATGACTCCTCTCGAACTGCTGCAATGCATCAGCCACACACAAGCAACAAAAAATATGCAGCACATAACACATGTGTTGGTTATCGGAGAATGTACATAAGTGTGTGTAAAAAAGATAAAGTGCCGATTTTTTCCCTCAGTTAAGGGGAATCATGTGCATTTTCTGTAGGTGTTTCCCTTTACTAAATATAAAACAGAAACCAAAAAAAGAATGAAGACTTATTTTTTAGCTCGCAACATTTTTTTATGGGGTTGCTTGAATAACAATTTAGAGTTAAAGTGATGTAAAGAAGATTTATATTATTTAAAGTTTTTTTTTTATTTTTTTTGTTAATGTTTTGTTTATAAAACTCTGGCATTTTGTGTTTTTTTAAGACATGTAAATCACCTGCCGTGTTTCTGTTTTTTATTTAACAAATCAAACAGTATTTATTTTTAGGCAATATGTTTGAAATTAAAGTTTTATAACCCACTGTATTTATACATATACTAAAATATAAAGAACGAACTGTGGATGGATTCTTTTATTTTAAGAGCTTGATAATTTTATTTTATTCTTTTGTGTGTTTTCTTTTTATTACAATTTATTTTCAAATTGTTACAAGACTGAATGCAATCATACATTCATACATGTTTTTAATTGTAACGGTTTAAACAGTTGAAACCCTGCTGTTAAAAGGGTCCTTAAACTTTTCAAACTGTTTGTATGAAAAGTTTTTTTTTCTGTATATATGAGTGATTTTTTTCCTTGGCTGTTTTTGGGGAGGTAATTAACAGAGTCATAAAATTTTATTCATTGCTGTTAATAAAAAATGAAATGAACATAAACAAATTTTCAATAAAGTTAAAACAATAAAGTGGCAAATGCTTGAAAAATATTTAATGAAAAAATAATGTTACATGAATAATGTTGTACGAAAAAACAAATGTTTGATAGAAAAACATTTAAAATAACAAACACAAAATCAATGATTAATATTTCATATAAATACATACTATGAAAAAATGTATTTGTAGGGAAAATACGATATATTGATTGATGACTATATTTGACATCATGAAAACAATAAAAAATGTACATTTTTTTTATTAATTAGCTTACAGTAGTAGGAAATGTGTGATAAAATTTTTTGAAGGCATGTAAATTTAATACATTTTAAATAAATAATTTTATATTATTTACATAATAAAGTAGAGAATTTTTATACTTTACATAAATTAATATTTTTTTCATGTAAATAATACATATAAATAAACCATAATAAAATAAGAAAATTCTTGAAAAATATTCAAATCGGTGATCAATTTTTATTTCCTTTGAAAATTCGATTTTATTAAAAATATCTTTTATTTCTTAAAATCGTTAAAGAGAGGTCCTAGCAAAAATCATAAAAATCTTCATTCAATTATATTCTACTGATACTCAAATATTTCCTTAAATGTCTTTATATTAAATAATTGATTTGTAACAAATAATCGCATGTGTTATAACACCCCAGCAGTTTATTAACCCGCTTTTAGGCAGGTTTTATTGGTAGCTCTGCAGCGATCACTAATGAGCGTATTGTCAATTGCCACTTTACTGACTCTATGATAAGCGGTAAGAAGACGAAAAGAAGATATCAAACATGTTTAACTGATTCATTGTAACCAGTAAAGTGAGCACAAAAGTAACACATTGTAGCCGTGTGATTATGTATGTAAAAAAGGGCCACCTCGTAGTCATGGAAGAGCCTATTGTCACTTTATTGACTCTTCGGTAGTCGTAGAGGTGATTGTGTGTGCAAAAAACTGACACTATGTAGTCGTTGAGACCTAGGACAAGCCTATGTCAAAGTGACTAGTCACGTAGCTAATAAAGTTACTACTCGCTCAATAATGTAGTCGGTTAGGTAACTTGTACGCAACAGCCACCATAGACAGCTGGGACGATCACTTGGTATCTTTTTAATACTATGCTTCTCCTAAGCTGAATAAATTGCATATAAGCAAATGACATTTTTTCTTCTTTTTTTTTAAATTTATACTAAGTAAATCTTATCGTCAATTAAACTACACAGTGGGGCAGAATCGAAATTGTTTGGAAATAAATCTGTAACTTCTGAACGGCTAATTGGATTTTCATGAAATTTGGTATAAGAGTAGCAGAGGAGCGTAAAATGTTAAGTTTGGATGGGAAACCGTACATACCTCTCAGGGGCGGAGCTAAAGGGGCTCAAATTTGGGTACCTCTGACATACAAACTTTTTAATAACTTGGCAAATTTTTCTCGTTTTATTTCAAATATTTTTATAAATTATTGTAGGCACTGATAAGACCTACAAAAAACATGCTTGCATGTCTTCTTTATCTCTTCTAGTTTTTGAGTTATTTGCGTTTGAATTTTTAAGTACCTCAATTTTGCATGTTATTGGTCCAGGTTTTTCATATATGTCCTAGTATTTCCAACCGATTATATTTGCTTTTTCTTTAGCTAATTAAAGAACAAAATTATCTTTTGAATAAAAAAAATTTAAGCCGATATCTTTACCGAGTCCAAAAATAAATGATTTTGAATTTAAAAATTGCAAAAATTACGACTTTTTGTGTTTTTTTTACCAAAAAAAAGTATTTTCACTCTTTTTATTCTAAAATAACATTTTCTTTAACAACATATAAAAATTTTACACCTTTTTGAAAGGTATCTTCACTGAGAAGTCTTTAAAATAAAAAGGTAGCCCAATAACTCAAGTAGTCAAGGTACACACTCTTCCGAATTCGACCCATTTTATATGAAAGTTTTGATTTTAGTCTATATTTTCTCAAATCACAAAGCACTAATCGGCAAACGGAATGCATTTCAAGAATCTTTAATATGTGGTTAAGAGTTTTCAATCAAAATCTACGGAACTTCGGAAAAATGTGGATTTTATAGCCGAAAACGTGAAAAAACCCATTTTTGGGATTTTCGGCAATTTTTTTTGGGAATTATGAGATTCGATTTACAAAAATCTTCAAGTTTCTTTCACTTTCTTATTTTACACGATAAAGTCTACAACCGCCGAAAATTTCGTTAAGATATCTTTAATACCAAAGATTTTATTACAGATAAAATATTTATAGTTTCTCAAAAAAGCAAAAATATTATTTTAATTCCAAAAATCAGAAAAAGTATAAACTCGAATTTTTTTATCTAAATTACATTGCTTAGCTGACATAATTCATTGTTATACAGAAAAAGATTGAAATTAGTATCTCTTACAAAATCGAAACTATGCCACTTTAAAGTTTTATAAGTCACGGAAAATTGTATAACTCGAGAACGTCTTGTCCATATATAAGTTCCACATAAGTCTTAATCTGAGTGCCGAATTCCATGAAGATCGGTCTATAATTGACCGTAGCTCCCATAAAAAAAATCACTTTAACGGGCATAAATCCCATTAAAATGTTAGTATCAAGTTAATATTCGACACAAATAAGTTTTATATAAATATATAGATGAAAGTGCAAAATTTTACGAAGATATCATATGGTTGGACTTGACTGTCCATATCTTTCTTTCTCGTTTTTATTGTTTTTTACTCAGTCGATCGATTCTAATTCACTTGCTTGACATCTTTTGGAATTTGAATGTAATTATGAAATTTGAGTGAACGATATTTTTTGACCAAAGGATAAGGAAATTGACGATAAGGAAATCGAAAATTACAAATAAGTTTTTAGAATAAATAAACTAAATTCTTCAAAATCGGTGCTTATTTCGATGTTTATAATGTTTAGCAAAATTAAAGCGAAAATAATCACTTAAAAGGAATTTCTTTCGATTAAACTTTCTTTTGAGTTTGGTCTCAAAAAATTAGCCAAAAGTATGAAGATCGGCATATATTTAGGTAAAATTTACCCCGAATAAAAACGATGAAGATCCAGTAATATTATTTATATATTTGACTGCTCAGTCACCATATCTGATTCACAATGAAAATCTTTTGGGAGATGTCAGAGATGTTTCTGTTTTTAAAAAGAACCCGGAAAGTGTGCTGGAATTGTGGACACCAGTGCAGTCAGCTTTATGTCAAGAGGTCCAGGGGTTATTAGCGGACTCAGAGCCAGCCATTCCGCCACTGTCAATGCCAATAAGGGCTATTTCACAAAATATTTATATGTATAAACAAAATATTTCATAAAAGAAGAATTTGATCAGGAATTTTTCATCGAATGTACTATTATTATCCACAGCAAATTCCTAGTGTGTTCAATCACTTTGAGTATTATATTGAATTAAGATGTTCAATTTTAAAATTTAATTATTTTGTATAAAATTTGGGGAAAGTATAAGAAATTCCATGAACAATCTTTTTTTGATGAACAAAAAATCTTAATTTTATTGAATGTAAAAATTTTAAATATGGCACTACTATTATATTGCATACAGTTGTAGATGTATTAAATCTACTCTTAAATAACACTGAAAATTATTTCTAGAAAATTTTTATATTATTTGCCTTTTATTTACATTACTTATATATATAATTATGCAGATATACATGGCGTATATTTTACGGCAGATGTAAAATAGCGCAATAGATAATTATTTAAAAGATTTTGTATTATTTACCTACTATTAACATATTTGACATTATGTAAATAATTAATAAATATATTTAAGAAAGTAGAATAATTCAGAAAATATTTAATTTTAAGATTTTTAATTATTTACCTATTATTTACATAATTTAGACAACGTAAATAATTAACTGAACTTTACAAAATTAGTTAAGACTCCTGTTTAATAACTGGAAATGTAATTATTTAAAAATTTAGAATTTCATAGCTTTTATTTACATATTTGACATTATGTAAACAATTAAAAAAATATTTATGTGAATAAAAAAAATATACATAATTTATTTACTAGATTTTCAATTATTTACCTATTGTTTACATATTTTACTTTATGTAAATAATTGGTCTTAATTTATAAAATTAAATAAGATAATTATTTAAAAACAAAATTTTTCCCCTTTTATTTATATATTTGATATTATGTAAACAATTAAAACAATGTATATGACTGACAAATAGTTTAAAATGTATTTATTTCCTAGATTTCTAATTATTTACCTATTGTTTACATATTTTATACTATGTAAATAATTGCACAGAACATGGAATATTTATTAAGGCAGCCGTAATATAATTCAATAATAATTATTAAAAGTTTTTACCATTATTTATCTTAATTTTACAAAATTCACATCATGTAAACAAT